>JASANA010001856.1:0-58869 GCA_030248095.1 Ptycholaimellus sp. GST1_10 | reverse complement strand
TTCCAGCTCAAAATCGTTATGCTTCAGTTATCTGCCAGTCTTCATCCTCTTTTCAGCTCTTCAATGACAAACAATATGACGCATCATTCAATTATATGCTGCTCATCTTTTTCAACAGCGTTCTTAAAAAACCACACCTGTTTTTTCGTTTTTGCGCGGCCGCAGGCCGCCTGCTGCCTGCCGTGGAGGGCAGGGCAGTCAGAGCTCCGGAGGCCGAAGGGCATGGGTGTGGAGGCCCCGGAGTGTAGCCTAGCATGCGAAGCATAGGGACCGTAGCACCTGTGCCCTGAGGCTGGAGGAGCTCTGGCGCCCTGCCCGAAGCGGCGGGCGGCCAAGGCCCGCTTATACAGTTATATGTGTGTGTGTGGTTTCAGAGGCCGGACTCAACGGTTTTTCAACCAAATTGGCTGATTTGATTTGTTCTGGATTTATGATCAAAACCTCCAAAATAGAGACCTTAAAATTCGAAAAATTTCCGAAAAATTGTATTTAACTTTATTAATCATTAATTTTTATTTCGATTATTATTTATCAATTAAAAAGACTTCAGAAACCAAAACTAGATCTAGACCAATTTGTTACTTTTCACTTGTTTGAATTATTTTAGAATGGCTTGAGTCGAAATGATGATTACTCAATTCATTGCTTAATAAGGCATCACCTAGATCATCACCTAGATCACCTAGATCACCTAGGCATCACCTAGATTCACCTCAACGGGGTGGAGGAGAACTTGCCCGCTCATGGCCCCACCGGGTACGCATGATTTGGAATAGATTGACAGAGTTGGAGATACTGGCGGGAAAGGGTGCGCTTGAGGCTTCACTACGGCAGCTGCTGGGAGCGTGTAGTACGCTAAAATGATTTTGATTTTTGACCGCGGAGCGGCCCGAAGGGCCGCTCCGCGGTCTATAGAGATTACTAAACTTTTGTCCTCATATATATATATATATATATATATATATATATAGACATATATATATATATATATATATATATATATATATTTATGTCTGGAAATGCTGGGAACGGGCGAATTCTCAACGGATTTTGACAAACTTTTTTTTTCCAGAAAGGTAGTGCTATTTTAGGAAGATCTGGAGGGGTAGACCCGGAATTTGAATATTTGAAACATTACTTTTTTGGGTAGAAAGGTTGAAAAATAGGGTATGTTGAGAAATGGCGAATTCTCAACGGATTTGGACAAACTTTTTTTTTGCTGAAAGGTATGACTTTTTAGAAAGATCTGAATGAGTGGAACTGGTCCCGGAGCATTTGAAACATTACTTTTTTGGGTAGAAAGGTTGAAAAATAGGGTATGTTGAGAAATGGCGAATTCTCAACGGATTTGGACAAACTTTTTTTTTGCTGAAAGGTAATGACATTTTAGAAAGATCTGGAGGGGTAGACCCGGAATTTGAACACTTGAAACATTACTTTTTTGGGTAGAAAGGTTGAAAAATAGGGTATGTTGAGAAATGACGAATTCTCAACGGATTTGGACAAACTTTTTTTTGCTGAAAGGTAAATACATTTTAGAAAGATCTGAATGGGTGGTATTGGTCCCAGAGCATTTGAAACATTACTTTTTTGGGTAGAAAGGTTGAAAAATAGTGTAATTTGAGAAATTTTGAATTCTCAACGGATTTGGACAAACTTTTTTTTTGCTGAAAGGTAATGACATTTTAGAAAGATCTGGAGGGGTAGACCCGGAATTTGAACACTTGAAACATTACTTTTTTGGGTAGAAAGGTTGAAAAATAGGGTATGTTGAGAAATGACGAATTCTCAACGGATTTGGACAAACTTTTTTTTGCTGAAAGGTAAATACATTTTAGAAAGATCTGAATGGGTGGTATTGGTCCCAGAGCATTTGAAACATTACTTTTTTGGGTAGAAAGGTTGAAAAATAGTGTAGTTTGAGAAATTTTGAATTCTCAACGGATTTGGACAAACTTTTTTGCTGAAAGGTAATGACATTTTAGAAAGATCTTAATGGGTGGAACTGGCCCCAGATCATTTGAAACATTACTTTTGCTGCTAAGGAAGTTGTGGGCTGCGAAGCTCCGCGGTCACCTATTGCGCTCTGCGCCATATACTTGTTTTACGCTAAAATGATCCCGATAAAAATGATGGATCAAGTTAACGCGGCGGTAATTTGCTTGCTCATTTTAGCGTACGGTTTTATTGTTTCAGTCAATTTGCGAATGTTTTCTGGTTTTTTCTGTATTTTTTCTGTTTCTATATCTGTTTTTCTGGTGATTTGCAATTCGCAAATTTTATTTTGCATAGTAGTCTGGTCTGGTAGTCTGCTCTTTTGGTCATTCATTGCTTCTTATGCCACACTTGCTTAGAGCTTAGAAGCTTCATAAAGTAGTGAATCACCCTAAAAATCAACAATATAAAATCATTTTAGCATGAAACTCATTTTACCGTGACTCATTTTATCGTGGCTCACGCTAACTTGATCTAAATGTCCTATAAAGTTACCGGGAACCCCATTAAAATGATCAAAATGACCCATCAAGTTAGCGTAAGATCCATCAATTTACCATAAAATTGATCAAGTTACCGTAACTTAACTCAATTTACCGTACAGTAACTTGATTAAAATCAAGTTACCATAAAATTGATCAAGTTAACGTAACTTGACTCATTTTACCGTAAGGTAAAATGAGTTTTGGTACGGTAAAATGAGTTTTTGTACGGTAAAATGAGTTTTTTACGGTAAAATCATTATATTTTTAGCTTACTACAAGCTTCTGGTGCACTACCTGGAGCCCAATCTGTCTGATCATTCTCCTACTACCTGGCCTCTTCATTCCAAATCAACTCTCAGGCTCTCTGATTTGCCGCAAATGTCTTTCTTCTGTTTGGTTTCTGCCGTTAGGTGGTGCCACTTTCCAGCAATAAAGCTGAGATCATCAAAAAAAAAAGTGGACAAGGCCACGCATCTATTGGCGATAGCCGGTAATACCTTGTTTTTACAAGCCAACAATGTCTTACAGAAACACAATGCTCCTCCGCCAACTCTCCGAGTCCGACGATCGCCTGCTGCTGCCGCATCGGCTGGCAGCCGGCGAGGACCGCTGCTTCTGGGACTGGTGGAGCTGGTACCACGGGGAGTGGCCGCCCAACTTCTACACCAACTGGCCACTCTACTGGAAGAAGGCCACTCTGAACGGAACCGAACGGCCCATCCCAGCCTTCCTGGCCATGGAAGCGTCTGAGCGCAGGAAAGATGCTTGTTGGGAATAGATTTGTTTTTAGGGGGATGGGGGAGGGCAGATTTGTTTTTAGGGTGGCAGATTCTGACCTGCTACTGCCGCTCAAGGCCGCTCTGCAACAGCTGGCTGTCGAAAGCCGAATGAATGGATGCATGCACTTGTTGGTTGATGAAGGCGTGTTTAGGAGCGTCAAAGATCAGACATTTTCAAACGGATGAGCGGCCGGATAGGGGAGCAGTCTGATGACTCAGAAAGTGACCAAAGGACAAAGTCGATAACATAAGATGAGGTACTCGAAAGTAAAGTCAAACTATGCCAACATAGTAAAAACGCTGAGAAACGGACCAGTTATGGCTGCAAATGATAGTGATACGCATTAATACCTCCGCACCGCTAAACATTTGGAGCTAAAACTGCGATCCAGTCTTCTACCGATCCGCAGAAAAGGATAGTTCAGCTTTCATCTAGCCAGGTAGCTGTGATACAGCGCCGAACATTCACTGAATCGCCAGACATCTGATCGGATGAAAGCCCAAGTCCGACGATAGAGTGCCAGCTACAAGACGGCTAGCTAGGCATAAAGACCCGGTGACAGATTTCATACCATTCATGTCCTATCGAGGTCTTTATGCCTAGCTTGCCAGTCTTGAACAACTGCAGTCAGCCTCCGATCAAGACGCAATCTCAGCCCGAGGGTTCAGGCCTAGGAGTGCCAAAGAACTGAAGCTGTCCTCTTTGGCGACACCCTGAGCCGAATTTCCAGGCTGAGGGCGCTAGATGGTGCTAAGCTTATGGACCATGCATATGCATGACGCCATAATGTCATATAGTGTTCTGCATATAATAATTAACCTTAGACGAGATCACATGCATCATATAAAGTCAGTTAAACTCAACGCTGAGGTTGATATATAGCAAAATATTTTATGGTCACGATTTCACATGCAAAACCATGACCATAAAACTGCATGTCCATGTATGCACCCAAAAAATGCATTATTAGCCGTATAATGCATGCCCCATATTTTAGACTGCTAAACCTTCAAAGGTTCAAGCTAACCGCATAGGGAGCGCGAGGGAAGATGAGGGAGCGCATAGCTATCAGACTGCTGAGTCCGTCCCCGTCAGATGCCCTTTGCATCTTCCACCAGCTGCATCCTCTGAAATCCGATTCAACTGCCCATAATTACGCTTGGAAATAATTGCCACATCAAAAAATGAACAAAAAAAATGGCCAAGGCTCACTAGATAGATGTGGCCAAAATTGAGATCAAGGTAGTTGCCCACAGTTTACCCAGCCCAGCACCCGCTAATGCCATTCTACTGGTTTAACAATAGGCAGTACGATTGATCTCGCATCTGTCCCGCACGGATTCGCCTCTAATACCTCTTCCAGTTGATTTTTATTGCTCGATAATTAGCAGGTTCTTTCTTGATTGTCTTAATAAATCACATCTCTTCTGTCAAAAAAGTATAGGACTATTGACCAATTTTGCTTGTTCGTTTCAAGGTGCAGAAGAAAAGAAAAGATTAAAGTGTCATTTTTAGCATAATTTGAAATTCATCAACTCTAATCTGCAAAATTGAAAATGTTGGTGATTAGCTAATAACGCTAGAATTTGTCCGGCATTGCCTGGTTTCAGCGAAAGCTCCTTTTGAAATGTGATGCCACGCAGTATGTTTATCTTCATCTTAAGATAATATGTGTTTGCTCCTTCCACCCAATGATAAAGCCGCACTGTGTGAAAGCCAAGTCATTTTCGCTGTGTCAACTGAAGACTTCACTAAGCTCATCTTTCCAAACGAACATAAAACATGCCCCTCTTCATCCTCTTGGCGCTTGTCCTACTGATACGATCCTCAGAGGGAGCCAGTAGATCATTTTCTTTAGTTTGCGCCATTCACCTGCTCAGCAACAGCTCTAATTGAGATTGCGAATGCGGAGAACTCATCGTCAACTTTGTCTCTGGTCAGGCATCCGGACTGCTCACCTCTCCTGGTTACCCTTGCAACTTCCTGCGAAAAGTTTTTGCTTACCTCCCGCTGTCATCGAAAAGCCCTATCTCCTCAAATCAACTAGCTAGTGTTCCTCGATCAGCTAAAATGATCTAAAGTTCAAGAGGAAGTTTGCGAGAGGATTGCAAGGACTTGTAGGAAGGCTATTCCACTTCCCAAAAATCGAAGGTTCAAACTGGGAATCGTGATTAGGCCAATCACGATTCCCGACTTGAACCTGCGATTTTTTGGAAGTGGAATAGCCTTCCTACAAGGTCTTAAGCTTCACAGACTACCCACAGCCCTACTGCCCCAGCATGGCTTGCGAGTACCTGCTGCACGCCTCTGGGCCAGGGCCGCTGGTGCTGCGATTGCTGGACACGGAGCTGATGCCGGGCGACCAAATCGACATCTTCGACGGCTTTGAAGCCACGAAGCCGCATCTTCTGGCCGCGTCTTCTCCTTTCACTCTCCTCCAGGCCAGTTTCTGCTGACTAGCTTCAACTGCAGGTGCAGCCAGTCCTGTCCACAAGTCCTGGAAGCCAGTAGCTCCGCCGTCCTCGTCAAGTTTCACAGCGCCAGCAGCAGTGCTGACACCATGCGCCGCTGGTCCCCCAAACATTCAAGCTTCTCCTACTATGAGAACTCTGCTTTGAACAGGCTCCCAGCTGAATCAGAGCCATCTGAATGGCAGGAGGGACGGGGCCTTGTTTCAGCTGGGAGCCTGTTCAAAGCAGAGTTCTCATAGTAGGAGAAGCTTCGTGGTGCTGCTATTGTATTGCAATAGGTGGAGGGTGAGGAAAAGTGTGGCAGCTTGCAGGGCCCTGCTCTTCTACTCCGAACAGCCGGAAAAGCCCACGCCATCGCCGACGCCAGCGCCGCATCGCGATCGTCTGCTGACCAGGGATGTGCTGCTGCTCAACGAGAGCCTCGACTCCGCCAACGGACGCTACCGTGCTACGCTGGAGGCTGGCGGAGACTTGGTGCTCTACGACGCAGAGCGGGGCCAGATCTGGCACTCGGGCACTGATGGGAAGGGCGTGACTTACGCCTACGTCCAGGACGACGGCAACTTTGTCCTCAAGAACAAAGACACCAGCAGCGTTTGGGACGCGGGCACCTGGCGGGCGGGAATTTCCAACGCATATCTTGTGGTGGAGAATAATGGTAATATGGGTGTTTATGGCACCAAATACGCCTGGGGCACTGGCACAGATTAGATGATGCCAAGTTGCCCAGTGATTTAGCTTTGTGGCATGCGCGGAGACTATTAAAAAAGAGCAGCGAGTTGTCGTCATCGCGATCACCGCACCATAAAGCAAGATTTCATATAAGCAAACACGAAAAGCGTGGTTTTTTGAGTGCTTTTAAACTTATAGAAATTGTAGTATCTCCAATAGACTGTTCTTTTAGCTTTTTTACTTTGTTTGGTTGCACTCAAAACTGTTTTAGCTTGGGTGATGAAATTTAATCGGTTCATCTATCCTACCAATCAAATATCATCAAAAAAGGGTGGGCCATTTCGATTGAATTGGGGCATCTGCTTCTAAGACATTTCCATGTTGTTTTCGCGTGCAGCTTAGTGGCTCTTTCCATTGCGCGCTAAAACAAAATGCAGGTGGCTCAGCAGATTCCACTAATAGTAGATGTATTTCTTAGACTTTAAACTAGGGGCCAATCAAATTTGTGGAAGAAAAGAGATTCAATTAAGGCTTGCCGATGGAATCAGATATATAATTTGCCACTCCTATCATTAAATAAACTTTAATTAATGTGCAAATTTAGCAGGAGTGCTAAGAGAGGCCAAAACGGCCAAAACGCAGGGAAGGAATTGACACTTTAATGAATGAAATTAAAAATTAAAAATTCACAAAAATAAATAATACGATGAACATAATTCGCGAAATTCAAAATACTCTGAAACTGGTTAATTAGGCCATTGTCAAAACTGATCAAAACTGTGTGGAATTAGTCGCGAAATAAAAAATATTTATTTACAGCTGTTTAGCATTCGGACATTGTCGAAGAAACGTGGCTCAATCTGCCAACCGTATTCTTACCTATAGTAATACCAGATAATGTTATTTCACTCTGCCCATTGCGTCACTCTCAACTGCCTCAGAATTGGTGGCAGTAGATTGCAAGTTCATGGAAGCATAAGCAAATCTACTGTCACCGCCATTATTTTCCATTTGCTCTAACCTCAAAGCCCCTCCCATCATGCTCCAAGCTTCCCTTTATCCTCCCTCAATCTGACAACTTTCCTACTTTCTCGGTAACATGAAAGCTTGCTGAATCGGCCTACCAGCCATGCTTCTTTTGCTCTTAGTTTCGACCAGCTGGCTTCAGGCGCAACTCGGTAAGTATGGCTGCTGAAATCAGCTTTATCCTGAACCCCAGTCACGGGCGGATTTAGTGCGGGGGGAGGGACAGAGGGGGGCAGAGGCTCTTACAGGTATAATTTGCCAATTTTATTGACAATTTTAAAAATTATAAAGTCTTATTTGAAAAATGACTATCTACAGCAAAAATAATTCCGTGCAATCCGCGAAAATGGCAAATTTTAAACAGAATTTGCTAATTTTTCTTGTTGTTTTACACCTCTCATATGAACTGCAACAAATAATTTTGCGCACTTCGTGCGCATTTTTGGGAAGTTATTAAGGAAACTTTTGTCCCAATTTCCCACCCCCACCCAGAAACAATGCTTTATATGCGCCCTTGATCCCAGTGTCAGAATAGGTACGTAGGAATGGCTAGAAGTGGCTGCAGAAATATCTGTAGTTGGTGGGATGGAGGAGGGCGCTGGAAGCAACAGAGGCAATGGCAGCAGCTGAGAAGCAGGCAGGGGAAGCAGAGAAGCAGGATTACAGGGCAGGCGGAGAACTATGCAGTGTGGCCATCCCAGCGGGCTGTCAAACCTTCCAGCGCTACGACGGCATGGAGGAAGTCGGCGTCTGGCCTGGCCCCTGGCTCTATGAGATTGGCTATCAGGCCGTCCATGAAATTGAGGCCTGCATAGACGACTGCCGAAAATACCCCTTCTGCAATGGCGTCAGATGGATGTGGGTGGAACAATTCAACGACTTCAAATGCTCGTAAGAAGCTTTAACTGGCCCTTGCTCGGTGAAGCTTTCGTTCTCTGTCTTAAAAGCTTGGGCTGGAATAGTCCGCAGCTCATGGCAGCTTCCCTGGTCAACACCACAGTCAACGGCACAAAGACACAGATTCGTCAATGTGGTGAATTTCAAGTGAAGCAACGACAACAACACCTACATCGACTGAAGCAACGACAACAACACCTACCTCGACTGAAGCAACGACAACAACACCTACATCAACTGAAGCAACGACAACAACACCTACCTCGACTGAAGCAACGACAACAACACCTACCTCGACTGAAGCAACGACAACAACACCTACCTCGACTGAAGCAACGACAACAACACCTACATCAACTGAAGCACCGACAACAACACCTACCTCGACTGAAGCAACGACAACAACACCTACCTCGACTGAAGCAACGACAACAACACCTACCTCGACTGAAGCAACGACAACAACACCTACCTCGACTGAAGCAACGACAACAACACCTACATCAACTGAAGCAACGACAACAACACCTACCTCGACTGAAGCAACGACAACAACACCTACCTCGACTGAAGCAACGACAACAACACCTACATCAACTGAAGCAACGACAACAACACCTACCTCGACTGAAGCAACGACAACAACACCTACATCAACTGAAGCAACGACAACAACACCTACCTCGACTGAAGCAACGACAACAACACCTACCTCGACTGAAGCAACGACAACAACACCTACCTCGACTGAAGCAACGACAACAACACCTACCTCGACTGAAGCAACGACAACAACACCTACCTCGACTGAAGCAACGACAACAACACCTACCTCGACTGAAGCAATGACAACAACACCTACCTCGACTGAAGCAACGACAACAACACCTACCTCGACTGAAGCAACGACAACAACACCTACCTCGACTGAAGCAACGACAACAACACCTACCTCGACTGAAGCAATGACAACAACACCTACCTCGACTGAAGCAACGACAACAACACCTACCTCGACTGAAGCAACGACAACAACACCTACCTCGACTGAAGCAACGACAACAACACCTACCTCGACTGAAGCAATGACAACAACACCTACCTCGACTGAAGCAACGACAACAACACCTACCTCGACTGAAGCAACGACAACAACACCTACCTCGACTGAAGCAATGACAACAACACCTACCTCGACTGAAGCAACGACAACAACACCTACCTCGACTGAAGCAACGACAACAACACCTACCTCGACTGAAGCAACGACAACACAAAACACCTACATCGACTGAAGCAACGACAACAACACCTACCTCGACTGAAGCAACGACAACAACACCTACCTCGACTGAAGCAACGACAACAACACCTACCTCGACTGAAGCAATGACAACAACACCTACCTCGACTGAAGCAACGACAACAACACCTACCGCGACTGAAGAAAGGACAACAAAACCTACCACGACTGAACAACAACACCAACCTCGACTTAAGCAATGACTACAAAACCTACCTCGACTGAAGCAATGACAACAACACCTACCTCGACTGAAGCAACGACAACAACACCTACCTCGACTGAAGCAACGACAACAACACCTACCTCGACTGAAGCAACGACAACAACACCTACCTCGACTGAAGCAACGACAACAACACCTACCTCGACTGAAGCAATGACAACAACACCTACCTCGACTGAAGCAACGACAACAACACCTACCTCGACTGAAGCAACGACAACAACACCTACCTCGACTGAAGCAATGACAACAACACTTCTACCTCGACTGAAGCAACGACAACAACACCTACCTCGACTGAAGCAACGACAACAACACCTACCTCGACTGAAGCAATGACAACAACACCTACCTCGACTGAAGCAACGACAACAACACCTACCTCGACTGAAGCAACGACAACAACACCTACCTCGACTGAAGCAATGACAACAACACCTACCTCGACTGAAGCAACGACAACAACACCTACCTCGACTGAAGCAACGACAACAACACCTACCTCGACTGAAGCAACGACAACAACACCTACCTCGACTGAAGCAACGACAACAACACCTACCTCGACTGAAGCAACGACAACAACACCTACCTCGACTGAAGCAACGACAACAACACCTACCTCGACTGAAGCAATGACAACAACACCTACCTCGACTGAAGCAACGACAACAACAAAAGCAACGACGACATGTTCAACGCCCACGACCACCAGCCGCCAAAGCGGTGTGGCCTTTTCTCTGAAGCTTATTTTTTGTTCTAAAGTAAATGATATTGTTGGAGTTTAGATCAGGATTTTCTTCCTATTATGGGATATTCAATTCAGGGGTAGCACAGTGATTAAAGCCTCCATTTTAAAAATAAGGCTTATTCAAAATTACTGAAAAGAAATCTGATAGGACGCAAGGTTTTTTGCGTCGATTCATATTTTGAAAATCCGTGCTCATCAATAAAATAAAATAAATCAAATCTAACTTTCGCATTGCATTGCTCATGAAGTTACGAAAAAACATTTTCCATCTGTTTAGTTTTTAAACATTGTCCAGAAAAGGTGGCTCCACCAGACAACTTTATTCCTATCTCCCAATCTAAGTCTAATGTTGGCCATGGTCGTCTTCTCGCCGCAATTTTAGACGCCTACTAAATCACTCCGATCCTTATCGCCGCGCAGAGATTCCGTTTCTTTTACACCACAACTCTCCGTAACATTTCCTTCCCCATCCGCAAACTCCGCCCTTAGGAAAAACCCAAAATACCCATCCCAGGATATGAGTAGAGGCGAGTGTCAAAAGCCCCGAAATTGAACTCAGCGTAATCCCTCACCCTTCTCCTCTCCCCACCCCCAACCGGCTCCTTTTCCATCAAGGCTGCCTCTCTTCGCCTAAACGGATTATCCGCACCCCACCTCATCCGCCTCCTCTTCGGGTCCGGCCTCATGATTGGAGGGCGGATTTCAGATGAGCCAGTGTTGCGCCGCATCTTCAGGCGCAATCTATGATGGCCCATGCGCTAGGTGACGAAATTTGGAGGGGGCACGTGAATTGAGGGGGAGTCACCAGTTGTGCATCCAGGGAATGAAGTGATGCAAATGTGGTAGTAAGATGGTGTGTGGGGGGAGTGGGCTGAAACAGGTCTATTTGGGCCTCCCCAGCAGTTCGGAGGACCGCTGGCATAGGGGAGTGTCGTTTACCCGTACGCAATGCACCGCTGCCCTATATCATCCACTTAGAAGAGTCCCATTTGGACTCCTAATCATCCTCCATCCGTTTAGTGGCGAGGCCGAAAAACAGTTGTGAGCTGTCGCCAGGAAGGATCGTTGTCCTTTCGACGGCTTGTTCTTTGCGTCCTTCCCGCAATGATGGCGATGTCATCGCATAATCAGGCCACAAATCCTGGCTCATTTGGGTTAACTGGCAGTCCGACATTTGCCTGCTTTGACAGTAGCGATAGCTGGCATTCCCTCCCTTAATCGAGACTTCTGGCTTCTTTAGCCTTCTTTGCTTCTGTTATGCCTAATGCCTCGTGTCAGGGCAATATATCTTGAAAACAAACCATTTTTATTCGCGACTTCCGACACATGTCTTCCCTTCTTTTCGAAATCACCTTCCTTTTCAAAAGGCTTATGCTGAGGTTAGAAACCCCAAACATATTGACGCTTAGGTTAAGGCTTGGATACAGGTATTCAAAGTGACACTGAGTCATCTGTCAAAAAGGGACATTTGTGGCAATTGCCCAAAGGCATCCACCTTTTCAAGCCCCAGGCCCTAAGCCATCTTGCTCAATTGAGCGCAAAGAATGGGCTGGCACCAGCGCTCCTGCACCCTGCTCATCTTCCCCTGCTTCGCTCTGCTCTGCCTAGTGGCCTGGCTGCTGGAGTCTCTGCTCCGTCTGGTCACCGGCAATCGCTGCAGCTCCGCCAAACGCCCCGTGGAAGTCCGACCTGTCTACCTCCGCTACAAGGTCTCTTTCATTTGTCACCTTCTGCTTATCTTCCAATGACATCTGTGAGCCGTATTTTTGCCGGGAAAACCAAAATTTCAATAACAAAACCCCGAAATGAAATACAAAGCTGGTTAAGGCATTGGGGAGGCTGCATTGAAACCGATGGGTAAACTTCTCGAATCTTTCATAGGTTCTCAGGAATAGCAGGCAATAAATCTCTGCTCTCAAGTCATCCTTTCCTCCAGAAGTTTCCAAACCTTTCGAGCAACTCTGACTGACAGAAAGCAAAACTTGACCGACAAACTGGACTGCAGGCCTTCGAATGGGACGACAATGGGGCGGTGAACTTCCTGTCCCTGGGCGGGCGGAGGGAGCCGATGGCCTGGCTCCTCGGCCACCCCCTGGTCCTGCTGGACATCACTCCTCAGCGCGTCGTCTTCGGTCTCCTCCCGCAGCCCATCCGAGCCTACTCCGCCGCTCGCGCCACCTTCCACTTCAGCGCCGTCTTTCCTGGTTCTTTTGCTCAGCAGCTTCAAAATTGATGTTTTCTGATTCTGATTAAAATGAATTTCTGATTTTTGTTCTTTATTGATCATCTTTTGATAACTTAAATTTTTGCTTAAATCTGCATTTTTTTTGCATAAATTATATGGACTATTTTGGATTAGGTTTACTTTTGAAGCGAAAACATCAAAGCAAATTAAAAGCCCCTTATTCTTGCGACGATTGGAATTCTTAAATAAATACTGATGGCGGCTAACTTACGGAAAAACACATGACCTGGTGCAATGTAAATTTGTCTTTTGCATTTTTTGATATTTTAATATTCGTCACTTTTTCGAAATTTTCCCTATTTCAGCCAAGACATACCTTTAACTCTCATAAGGAGCAAGAAGCCAATTTAGAAATACCATTCATCAACCGTATCAAGCCTCATTCTCGCACCACTATCCTCTCGAATTCCTGTCCCCTGACACAAAAAAACATTGCTGTTTATCAGAGATCACGTCAGTGGTCCGAGTACCCCTCTCCGACCTATTGTCCTTCGCGACAGCAATCGGCCCACTCCAGCCTCAGCTCTGCGTGGTCTCCAATACCGGTTAGCCTGGCATCACTAGCGTTGCAATGCTCGGCATCTCAAGGTCGCTGCGGCAGCTGGGGTTTTGAGGGAATTTTTTAGAAAATGCTTGAATAATTTTCTTCATTCAAGATTTTATTGCTTTTTATTTTCAACCTGAAAGGAACAGCTGTTAGCCTGTTACTTATAAAAATTTGAAAACTAAATTAAATTAAATAGGCTTTAAAAATTTCTGGGTTGCTGCGGCAGCTGGGGTTTTGAGAATTTTTTTTAGCAAATGCTTGCATAATTTTCTTAATTAAAGATATGATTGCTTTTTATTTTCAACCAGCAAATTACAGCTGAAAGCCTGTTTCAAAAAAAATTTTGAAAACAAAATAAAATTAATTAGGCTTCAAAATTTCGGCTAACGCCTAGTTTCCCCCCCCCCCCCATGGCCATTACCCCCCACCATGGAGGGTTACCCCCCCCCCCCCCAAGCGGGGGACCCCCCCCCCCATGAAGGTTTCCCCCCCCTAAGATTTTACCCTATATACTGACTCCATGAAAGGCTTAGGCTTAGTCAAAAAACTTTTATAGTGGCAACTGCGTAGGCTTCGCTTGCGAAGCCTTAAAGCTGAATGCAAACTAGACCAGCAACTGCGTAGGCTTCGCTTGCGAAGCCTTAAAGCTTAATGCAAACTAACTTAACTGCAGGTGAAAAAAGGTGAAATTGTGTCTTGGGGGGGGGGGGGGGGGGAAACTAGTCGTCAAAACTCTTGGGGGGGGGGGGGAAACTAGTCCTCGATTTCGACGACTAGTTCCCCCCCCCCCCCCCAGACACAATTTCACCTATTTTCACCTAGTTTTACTGCTGAGCCGTATCAACTAGGGGACGAGTTAGCGCAGGGTGTGTGTGTATAGGTAAAATTCTTGGGGGGGGGGGGGGGAAACCTTCATGGGGGGGGGGGGGGAAACTTTCATGAGGGGGGGGGGGGGGTTATTGCTTGGGGGGGGGGGGGGAAATCTCATGGGGGGGGGGGGGAAACCAGGTGTCAGCCAAAATTTCCAGGTCGTTGCGGAAGCACTCTGCTGTCCAAGCAGCTGCAGGAGCTGGGCGGAGCTGAGCGAACGCTCGTCCTCTCCGAGAGCAACTGCCTGGAGCGCCTGGATCGATTCCAGCGTCTGCATCAGGATGAACAGGTTTATGGGCAACTAAATTGGGGAAAAGTACAGCACAAACTAAAATAGCAGATTCCTAAATTGGGAAATTCAAAAGTTATTTCATTGCTTGTTTTTGGCAATTTTTTGGCATCCAGGGCCATTGCTATTCCAAAAGAAGTTTCGTTAAAGCCCGGGACAGATTAGAGCTTGTGTGTCTGGCGAGTCTGTTTTTTTCAAAGACTGCAATTATGCAAGCAATCGGTGAAATACAAACACAAGGCATAAATTTATTCAAATTAGTCAAAAATACTACTATTGCTTCCTCATTTCGCTATCAGAACCGTGTAACACTATTCGATAAAACCAAGCAAAGCCTGCTCTTGATTGGTTGTGAGGAATTGCGCCCATTCGACTGACAAACATAGATTGAAAGATTGTGATTGTTGTCGTTTGGCCAAATGCTTTCAACGACCTGGGCTCGGTTCTAGCTGACGAAAGAGGTGATGCGAGCGGTGTACAAGGTGATGTTCAATGGGCGCGGCCTCAGCCACGTGGTGATGAAGCAGCGCTTCTACTCCATCCGCATGGTCCTCCTTCTCAAGCAAGCCCTTCCAGCAGGTCAACCTCCTTTTCATGCCCGGAAACTGGAAATAACAACTGACTACTGAACAAAGCAGAGACAAATGACACCAAGGGGGGTGATGTCGAAGAAGAAATGGCACCAGTGGCATCATTGGGGGAAAACTGCTGGGTGACATAACACCCCGAAATACCTACGTCATTGAATCTTTTGGGCCACTAATATAGGGTGATGCTAGACTACCGTTAATATATCTTGGTAAGAAGCAGCAGTGTATTATTGGCTGCAAGATTAGCTTAATTTTGCTACAGATCGCTCGAAATCAAGCACGGCAAATCCAGTGCAAATTCCGGTCAAAACCAAAATTGCCGTCATTTAAGTCTCAGTATCTCAAAAATGTTACGCTGATTGAACCAATCGATAAACATGGGATCCTGAGTGGCTTCAGAATTCATCAAAAAGTTGATGCTGATGAGTTTTACACCTAAACAAATTGAAAGCAACTAACATTATCAATTATGTTAGTTGCTTTCACTTTGTTTAGGTGTAAAACTCATCATCATCAACTTTTTGATGAATTCTGAAGCCACTCAGGATCCACTCAATTTATCAATAAACGAACAAAGCATATGAACAGAGCAGGCTTTGTGCAGGCCAAGTGAAGCAGATTTTCCTGGAAAGGAGCGATCGCTTCGCCATGATGGCCTCCATGTGCAGCTTCTTCAGTCGCCTGGGCCACATCCGTCTGGCCGTATTCTCTGCTCAGGCCCTTTGGCAGATCAAGAAGCGCCTCATCTCCAAGCCTCCGCAGCCGCAGGACCGCTGCAACTTCAACATACTCCGGGTTTAGTGCTCTTTCCAGTCGACGTAGTTTTCGGCGTCTTTAAAAATTGTTGTTAAAATTGTCTTTAAAACTAAAGCAACGCCTATGTCTTGTTTATAAAATTCCAAGTATAAACCCAATTTTAAACCTTCCATGCTATTGCAGTTTTGACATCTTTAAAAATTGGTGTTTTTGTTCCAAACTAAAGCAAGGCTTTTGATTGCTAATGAAATGTCAAGATCACACAAATTTTAAACTAGTCAAAAAGTAATGAAACGTAACTTTTACAATTTCACAACTTTTCATTCCATTGGCATAAATTAATTTAAAAGAAATTTAGCTCAAAAAATTTTATATTTGCTGCATGCAGTTGCTGGCCAAAACGAAGGCGCTGACGATGCGAGAAGAGGTGCTGGATCTGGCCGACGGGCTGATGCTGCCCTCCTTCCTGGAGTTCATGATCGGCTTCTGGGCCGACGTCTCCTGCTGCTATCGCGAGGCCTCCTCTGGTATGCCTGCCTTCTATCTGTCGCCTTTCCCTGCCAGCTTTTCCACAACTGCATCACCAGCTTCCATTTGATTTTTTCCGCCAGTGAAAGCGGGATAAAAAACAGAAACAGCAGTGTCCGCCTAATAGACTTCGACTTGGTTCAGGTACTCATTGAAGGCTGAGCAAAAAGCTTTATCATTTCAAATGCTGGGTATGTTGCAGAATAGGGTGTTTTATTATTCCACAGGTATCACAATCGCTATACTGATTCTATGAAAGGCTTAGGCTTAGTCAAAGAACTTTGTATAGTGGCAAATCTTTATGCAAACTTGACCAGGGCAGAATAAAAGACCCTATTCTGCAAAATTGCTCAAAAGCTCATTAGAACGAGAATTCCCAAAAAGACATCGATCAAAAACTCCCAGAGCAAGCCAATTGCAGAGATGGGCAGCGACAGTCTGCACCTGTACTACGAGGATCTGGTGGCCAAGCCGGAGACAGCGCTGGCCAGACTCTCCCAGCACCTGGGCCTGGCTGATGCGGATGTCCCGGCTGCCCTGGCCGTCCTCGGCCGGCATAGTCAGGAGGACTGCGCCCAGTACCTGCGCACCCACGCACAGCGCCAGCCTCTGCGACCCACTGCTAGACAGGTGCTTGTTTTTGGAGTTTTATGAACCTCTTCAGCTCCTCTCTGGCCTTTGGCCTGCGCTTTGTGACTAGAAATGTTTTTTTCGGGACGTCAGCTTTATCTTCGAACGCCGGGTGGGACAATAAGCCGCTTGAAAGCGGAGGCCAAGAATTGGACTGGAAACGTTGTTTCTTAGGGCCCCGACTATGCTCCGAACGTAGTGATCAAAACCAGCAAAGGAGGCAAAACTTATGAATAAATTAGAGCAGAAAAATTGGAAAAAAATAAAAGTTTTTTGGCTGATGTTTTTGCAAATTTTTCATTTTTTGTGGATTTTTACAACCAAAATTCATAACGAAAGCAATGCAGGTGAAGCGAATCAACATGTTCACAGCGGCGCTGGGCCTGCCCAGCATTAATTGGCCGGAGAGGAAGTCCGGCACCTCCCCTGAAGAGGCTAAAACGGAGCAGTTGGACGCTTTCCTCTGGCCCCTGCTGCTGCTCCTTCGCTCCTTCTCCTCCCGCCCCTACCTCACCCTCCCGCTGCCCCTCTGCGCCTCCGAGCAATAGGGCTACTGCCAGCTCCTCCACTGCTGCCATTACCTCTCTCTATTGCTCATTTGCCTGGAATGGCTGCGGCCTTTTGTGATTGGGCTTCTTCTGGATTGTGCGAGAAGAAGCATCGTCTGAGCCAGACTGGAGTTACTCCGCTAATATACTATGCACTGTGTGCAAGAATTGAATATTGCTGTTAAAGATAAACATTTTATATGCAGCCATTAGGCGATGTATCTATATTGCACAAAAAACGCGAAAAATCGGGCAAAAGTCCAGCATTTAGGTGAAACATTCTGGTGTTTATTCGCACCGCCACATGATTAGACTGCTTTATTCTTCGGCAAGCATTACAGAGCAAGATTTCAAAAGTCCTAATGCAAGCAAATATTGCTGTTTGTTAACGAAAACAATTTTCATCACAAATGCTGCATAAATTTAAGAGAAACGTTAAGTTTAGGTAAACGTTGAGTTTAAAGAAGACGTGTTTTGTGAGACGAGCACGTGGGCCGCGACCCATAGATTTTTTGCTCCCTTTTTTGCTCCCTGAAAAGATCTATAAGTAAGAAGAAAAATTTATAAATATACTTGGGGTCAAAACTCAATATCCAGGGCAGTACAACAGGTCTGCAAATTTGGAGGTCGCAAAATTTGAGGTTTTAATCGCCACTTAAGTACCGGGGGGGGGGGGGTAGGAAGTCTTCGTAGTAAAATCTTCCATTAATTACTAGCCAACCGTTGGGTCAAAATTGATGAAAATTGGTCAGAAGTTGGCTCTAACACTCTAGTATATTGTGCTAAATTCGCGTTACAAAATATTAATCTGTGCTCAAATGGCATACGATTAACTGAAAGTACCCAAAAAACAGGTTCGTAATTTACGGTTTTTTCATATAAACACTTTTTTCTTCTAACGAACCAATATCACATTGAAATTGCCTCAATTTTTGCTAGCAGTTGACTAACGTACCAATTAAAATTGCAATGAAGTCGCATAAAATGTGGATTTGAAGTTTAGTGGCTAGCAATGGTGGCTAATGAACTGTGCAGAGCCTGCTTGACTGGAGTTTTCCAGCTGCATCACAGAATCCAATGTCACAAAGAAAATTAGAAATACTGGTTGAAATGATATAGTTTTAGCAGAAATAATTTAGCACAACTTAAATTATTGTAGTGGCTAGATGCTGAAGGACAGATCATTGATTTAGGCCATTGGAATCAAAATTCTAAACCAAAATGCTTTTGGTCAATTTCGCACCATGTTATGCTATTTTCTACACCATGTTATGCTAAATTATTGACCTGTCCTCACACTATGTATAATTTTTGATGTATTAAATTTAAAACACTGCGATTTTTGCTAAATACCAGCCTAAGGCTTATGTTGAATAGCTCACAAATGCTTGTGAGCTTGTGTTTTTTGCAATTTTGGACTTTGGACTTTGGACTTTGACCCACCTGTACGTCAACTGGGCCAACAATTTTGTGCCTTGGCCCACCTTTACTTCAACTGGGCCAACAATTTTGGGCTTTGGCCCATCGTTACGTCAACTAGAACAACAATTTTGGACTATGGCCCAGAGATGACGACTCGTGGGCTGGGCTGGCTGCATCTGGCTCCGCGAAGGGTCAG
The DNA here is from genome assembly GCA_030248095.1 of Ptycholaimellus sp. GST1_10. Taxonomy (NCBI): domain Eukaryota; kingdom Metazoa; phylum Nematoda; class Chromadorea; order Chromadorida; family Chromadoridae; genus Ptycholaimellus; species Ptycholaimellus sp. GST1_10. Next base: position 39,642 of record JASANA010001856.1, on the reverse strand, counting down.
CCTCATCGGCGGCGATGAACATCTTCCTCCCCTGAAGCCAGATGCAAACGTTTGGATGATTAGGCAAAACCAAAGTATGGTGAAAATTAGTGATAAACGACAAGTGCGCCTAGCTGCTTTCCTCCCACCTTTTCAATTTTCCTCCCACAATCAACAACTTTGCACCCCCTAGCTCTCTAAGCGAGAGGCCCTCAGAAAAAAAAATGGGCCTAAATAAATGGGCCTTCAAAAAACCCCTATTGAATTTTAGACTCCTAATTTTGTTGGGAAAAGGAAATGTTTACCGGTCATTATGGGAGTTTCTTCAGCTGGTCTGGACACCAGCCATCCTTGCTGTTCTTCAGCTGGAATCAGCCGCTTCTTCTCTTCTGCTCCATTTAGCCTCGCAATACACAAGATGATTGATATTTGCAATGCAACATCAATGAAAGTTGGAATGGGGAAGCATTCATTAGGAGATCGATCCTCCTCAAATACAAAGCTTTTGAGACTTGCGTCCCAGCAGCTTTGCAAAGAGCAGACTCAATCAAGGGGGGGGGGGGGGGGATTATAGTGCTGGACGTGCGTGCCAAGAGGGATGTAAAACATTAACCTGTGATTGGCACCATCACTTTGCAGAGAGCCAGTTACCTCCTAGGCCAATGTGACAAAGGATCCGGCGTCGGTTGACATATGCTCAGCTGAGACTTCATTGCATATGCATTGACCGTGATCTCCCCATCGACCAGTGCACTCTCCCGCTGCCCCCCAATTTTGACCTTTTTTATGCTAAAAGATTCCCCATGGTAGGCCCCCTTGTGGTTGGCTATTTTCAACATATTGATACTAAAGGACTGATATATGCAGAAGTTTGAAACTCCAAGCCAAGTGTGACCTTTGGATGGTTGGCTGGACGGAGGAGGAAGAGGAGGAGGAGCACAAGAGCAAAGGTTCGCAGGTCTTGCTGTTCTTCAGCCGGAATCAGCCGCTTCTTCTCTTCTGCTCCATTTAGCCTTGCAAAACACAAGATGCTTGATATTTGCAAGGCAACATCAAGGAAAGATGGAACGAGAATGAATTCATGAGGAGATCGATCCTCCTCAAATACAAAGCTTTTGAGACTTGCGTCCCAGCAGCTTTGCAAAGAGCAGACTCAATCTAGGGGGGGGGGGGATTATAGTGCTGGACTGGCGTGCCAAGAGGGATGTAAAACATTAACCTGTGATTGGCACCATCACTTTGCAGAGAGCCAGTTACCTCCTAGGCCAATGTGACAAAGGATCCGGCGTCGGTTGACATATGCTCAGCTAACTTCATTGCATATGCATTGACCGTGATCTCCCCATCGACCAGTGCACTCTCCCACTGCCCCCCAATTTTGACCTCTTTTAGGCTAAACATTCCCCATGGTAGGCCCCCTTGTGGTTGGCTATTTTCAACATATTGATACTAAAGGACTGATATATGAAGAAGTTTGAAACTCCAAGACAAGTTTGACCTTTGGATGGTTGGCTGGACGGAGGAGGAAGAGGAGGAGGAGCACAAGAGCAAAGGTTCGCAGGTCTTGCTGTTCTTCAGCCGGAATCAGCCGCTTCTTCTCTTCTGCTCCATTTAGCCTTGCAAAACACAAGATGCTTGATATTTGCAATGCAACATCAATGAAAGATGGAACGAGAAAGAATTCATTAGGAGATCGATCCTCCTCAAATACAAAGCTTTTGAGACTTGCGTCCCAGCAGCTTTGCAAAGAGCAGACTCAATCTAGGGGGGGGGGGATTATAGTGCTGGACTGGCGTGCCAAGAGGGATGTAAAACATTAACCTGTGATTGGCACCATCACTTTGCAGAGAGCCAGTTACCTCCTAGGCCAATGTGACAAAGGATCCGGCGTCGGTTGACATATGCTCAGCTAACTTCATTGCATATGCATTGACCGTGATCTCCCCATCGACCAGTGCACTCTCCCACTGCCCCCCAATTTTGACCTCTTTTAGGCTAAACATTCCCCATGGTAGGCCCCCTTGTGGTTGGCTATTTTCAACATATTGATACTAAAGGACTGATATATGAAGAAGTTTGAAACTCCAAGACAAGTTTGACCTTTGGATGGTTGGCTGGACGGAGGAGGAAGAGGAGGAGGAGCACAAGAGCAAAGGTTCGCAGGTCTTGCTGTTCTTCAGCCGGAATCAGCCGCTTCTTCTCTTCTGCTCCATTTAGCCTTGCAAAACACAAGATGCTTGATATTTGCAATGCAACATCAATGAAAGATGGAACGAGAAAGAATTCATTAGGAGATCGATCCTCCTCAAATACAAAGCTTTTGAGACTTGCGTCCCAGCAGCTTTGCAAAGAGCAGACTCAATCTAAGAGTGGGGATTATAGTGCTGGACTGGCGTGCCAAGAGGGATGTAAAACATTAACCTGTGATTGGCACCATCACTTTGCAGAGAGCCAGTTACCTCCTAGGCCAATGTGACAAAGGATCCGGCGTCGGTTGACATATGCTCAGCTAACTTCATTGCATATGCATTGACCGTGATCTCCCCATCGACCAGTGCACTCTCCCACTGCCCCCCAATTTTGACCTCTTTTAGGCTAAACATTCCCCATGGTAGGCCCCCTTGTGGTTGGCTATTTTCAACATATTGATACTAAAGGACTGATATATGAAGAAGTTTGAAACTCCAAGACAAGTTTGACCTTTGGATGGTTGGCTGGACGGAGGAGGAAGAGGAGGAGGAGCACAAGAGCAAAGGTTCGCAGGTCTTGCTGTTCTTCAGCCGGAATCAGCCGCTTCTTCTCTTCTGCTCCATTTAGCCTTGCAAAACACAAGATGCTTGATATTTGCAATGCAACATCAATGAAAGATGGAACGAGAAAGAATTCATTAGGAGATCGATCCTCCTCAAATACAAAGCTTTTGAGACTTGCGTCCCAGCAGCTTTGCAAAGAGCAGACTCAATCTAGGGGGGGGGATTATAGTGCTGGACTGGCGTGCCAAGAGGGATGTAAAACATTAACCTGTGATTGGCACCATCACTTTGCAGAGAGCCAGTTACCTCCTAGGCCAATGTGACAAAGGATCCGGCGTCGGTTGACATATGCTCAGCTAACTTCATTGCATATGCATTGACCGTGATGTCCCCATCGACCAGTGCACTCTCCCACTGCCCCCCAATTTTGACCTCTTTTAGGCTAAACATTCCCCATGGTAGGCCCCCTTGTGGTTGGCTATTTTCAACATATAGATGTTAAGGGCCTGATTTGTGCAGAAGTTTGAAACGCTAAGCCAAGTGTGACCGTTTTGTAACGCAGCGTTGAGAACGAAGCGTGGTCCACGATCAGCTGATGGAAGACGCACTTGTGTCAGAGCCATTGAGCATTTTCAAAATTTTCGTTTCCCCTTAGTTGTTTTGTTGCGTTTGAAAAGGCCTAAATTTTCAAGTGAAATGAGGCATTCCTTTTTATACACACTATTACGTACACACTGATTTTGCTTATCATTACACACCATATTGTCAAAAAGTTGCTAGATTAACTTGTTTTTTATGAAATGCCGATAGAGCAAGGGTTTAACAACCTTGTTGTGGTATTGCAAGGCTTTATTAGATTGCAGAAATATATAAATCTATAAATGTAGATTATATTTCATATTCCCAAATGAAATACAATAATTACATAAACACATAAAATTACATAAACACAATAAATACATAAATACATAAACCCCTTATTAATATCATTTTTGAGTCCAGCCTAAGAAGAAATCGGTGTATTACGAAGTCTAACCCTAGTGCGCATGAAACAGTCAACATAGGACAGACCTATGAATCGCTCTTACCCATGAATTGTTGCGTTGCTCGGCTTTTTACCCATTGCTTTCGGCTAGCCAATGGTACCATATAAACAGCAAACGTTAAAATAAGAAAATTTAGTCCATTTTTCACGATTTGTAATGCATAGACATAGTCGTACCATTGCTTATATTAAACAAGATTAAAATGCTACAGCATGAGCTGCTTATGAACTGTCAATCATCAAAAAGAACTAGACAAGGTGTGACAAAATCGTGATAAATTTCGATTTAAATTATAAACCATTTTGAGTCAAAATTTTAACAGGTTCATCTACGAAATCCACTGAGCATTTATAAGCAGGCGGCAATTTATGGCAGGAAACTTGTCATTTCAATTATTCTAGTTTTTATTTTGTCTTTAACTTTTGATTAAATGATGTTATTTGTGAACTTTACTAAATCAGAAAAAGCCTCTTACAGAAAAATACATGTAAAATTTGAAAAGTGATTTGAAAATAAAAAATTGATCATATTGCAAATGCCAGCAAAAGTTAACTTTACTTTAGCTAATTTCAATTTAACTTTAATTTTGTTTGTTTTATTTTGTTACACCTCATTTAGTAAACTTATAATTTCATTGTGACCAAAAATTCAGAAATTTTTTTCGATGTAACAATTTTTTTTATTTCACTAGTTGTATTTTCTATCATTCACTAATTTTTGTCCTCTTTGTGCCAAAATTGCCGCCTGCTTATGAATGCTCAGTGGATTTCGTAGATGAACCTGTTAAAATTTTGACTCAAAATGGTTTATAATTTAAATCGAAATTTATCACGATTTTGTCACACCTTGTCTAGTTCTTTTTGATGATTGACAGTTCATAAGCAGCTCATGCTGTAGCATTTTAATCTTGTCTAGGTCTTGGCCATGTGGAAGACATATTTACTTGCCACATGAACAAGGCTTCAAACAGTCATTGGGAAAAATCCATCGCTTGGAATTAAGATCTAGGAATTAAAATCTGTCGCGCCCTAGGAATTAAGATCTATCGCATTGAAGCTAACCTGAGCATCAGTTCATAAAAATCTGTGCAGTTTCCCTTTCGCATTGAAGCTAACCTGAGCATCAGTTTATAAAAATCTGCGCAGTTTCCCTTTTTATTTATTTCAGTTAATATTTTAGTTATTTAGTAAAATTCAGAGGCCTAAATCAAAATTTCAAGAATTTTGCCATCTGGAGCAGACTGTGAGCTTTCGATTGATATATATATGTCCTAGGGTTCAACCTACCAGTCTTCCAATCAATTCGGTGACAGGAAACCATGCAAAAACTCGATCACCCATTCATAACTAAGGCGCTGTCGCGCCCTAGGATCTGCATTATCTCTTAAAATTTGCATTTCCGCGACTCTTTTTTAACGTATGCAGTGAAAAAGAACAGAATGCACAAAATCCATTTCTATCACAAAAATAAAAGCTAAACTTTTTCACTATGAGGAGCTTAGCTGCGATAGTTTTGCTTATCGTCTTTCTCGCCATTGGAAGCTTCGGAAAGCCATCAGTCGTGAAATTTTCCTTGACGAGCCCAAATTTTTTTTGCAATATATTTTTTGATGGCTGCAGAGTGATGAAAGGCGCAAGGTGATAGAGAATTCGGTGAAAGCAAGCGAACCCGGAGTCAAGGCTCAGGTTTGGAAAAGTGATAAAAGTGATAGGAAGTGCTTTGCAGACTGCTGGACAGCGTGTAATGCTATATATCCTTTCTATCTAGTTTGGGGCTGTTATCTGACGTGCTCTACCATTACTACTAAAATTACGGGCTGCTGAGAATTTGGCAGTGTGCAGCGAGTTTAGACGCTCTATAGCGATAAAATGTTTGAATTATTGACATTGGCGCACCTTTTCTTTACTCTCCTATGTCTTAACTATTATAACATGGTGTTCATATGCACAAAGTGCCTGAACCCATGAATTAAATTGCTGCACCTTAAAATCTGGCCTATCAAACTCTCACCCTTGTTGCTTGTGTAAAATGGGTCTAGTAAAGTAAAATGGGTCCATAAAAAAATACGCTCCTTTTGTTTGATCCGAAATTCCGGGTGAAGATCCATCCTCAGGCTAAGTTCTGGATGGCGGTTCAAAAACAGGTTGTTATTTGGACTTTCCGAAGGCAAAGTGACAAAATTTTCGATGAACAAGCCTTTTTGTCATTTGCGTTGCTCATTTGTACACGGCTGAATAATGAAAGTGTTGTTGAGGTAGGGATTATTCCTTAATATTGCCCGGTAACTGTGCCACAAAGCGAGTTTAGAAAAACGATAAGAGTTTAGAAAAACGATAAAAGTTGAGCGGAACGTTTGTAGAATGTAGCTTAGCAAACCCATCAAACTGCTGCGTAGCGCTGCCAAAAATTGACCAGATTTGAATCTCAGCTTCCCAAAATAATAGTCTTGCCGTTTTAAAACTAGACCAATCAATTTAGGCCCTTTTGGTTGCTAGCAAATTTCTTTAGGTACTTACCAGCAGTTTTGGCTGTTGCCTACCTTTTATGATTAATTGATACTACGTAATTTCAAACAATGCATGAATGGTAGCTATTCTGCTGTCCTGCTTTTTGTTTTGCTATAGATTTGCAAGTTTTGAGGGGTTTAGTTTGTTCAGGATCAAAACAAAGGGTCGTTCTGTGTTCAATTGACGACCAGAAGTTTCTACTCCATGGCGAGCTTCCACATATCGCCGGCTCCATTTTGGCAATCGTCAAGATAAAGCTTAAAAGCTCTGTCTACTCTTTGCCAAGTAACTGAATCAGAATCCCCTTCCTGAAAGTTTCGGGGGGGGGACGTCCCCCTTTTCCCCCCTATATCCGCCACTGCTAAAAACCTCTTCAATAGGCCATGCTCAAAGGCAGTTTTCAGCTGCACAGCTATTACATATTAGCAGCCAAATTTTGTTGAAAAGAACTACATGTAACGAGCTGTGGAATTATTATATATGGTACCATCGGCAGGCCAAATGTGGGTCTCTTTTCTCCAAAATTTGTAATGGCCTTGAGTAAAAAGTCAAGGAAATACAATTTCTACTATTGGAATCTACTTAAACAGTTGCATTTTGTTTTTGGCGCGCAGTTCAGTCTCTCTTTCCATGCGCGCCCAAAAACAAAATGCAGATGACGCAGCAGATTCCAATAGTAGAAACTGTATTTCATTGACTTTTTACTCAAGGCAATTGCTAATTTTGGAGAAAAGAGACCCACATTTGGCCTGCTGATGGTACCACATATTTCTTCCACTTTTAAAATAAAATAAAATGTAGAAATACAAATTTTATACTGTTGGTTATATATTTAGAAAAGATTTTATTAGATAAATAAATAAATAATAAATAAATTATATAAAATAATGACAAAAATAAAAGTTTTGAAAATGAAAAATACAATGCAAATTTAATGGCAAACTAACATATTTTTGAGAAATTTTCTTGGCTTATATTCAGGGCAATCGATTTTTGGGAAAAAAAATTGGCCTGCCGATGGTACCAATTATTTACTCAACTTTAAACATACAAAAATAAAAATAAATGCCAGAGAAAGATCGAACCAATCAGTAACATCCAGCTGTCCAATCGCTTACACCTGTGTCCAATGGCTGGTGCATATAGCTCCTTGGTTTAAATAAACACCTGAGGCCCAGGGACCCGGGGAGGGGGGAGGTGGGGGAAGAAATTAATACCTACTATCGTCCATTGAATAGATGCGGGGAAGGAGAAGGAGTTCGGACAAATGCTTTAGGGCAATTTTTATATGATTGCTGCCACTTTTTGGCGTTTTCTCGCGAGTTTTGGTCAATTCGAAGATGTTCTTTCCATGGAAAAAGAATCAGAACGATTGAACGTTTCTGTGAGAAGCAAGAGCCTTATCAAAATTAAGAGCACTTGGGTCGAAAAGAGGGGTTGGGCGCTGACACTCCGCTAACGCTCCGTTCGCGCCAGCCCAATATCTGGTAACAGTTGCATGCCAAAATTGAATCTTTTTGCCCCCAGTTAAAAGTTAAAGAAATGCATCTACATCTTTGCTTGTGGAATCTGCATCTAGGACAATTGAATTTTGTTTTAGCGCGCAGTTCAGTGATTTTTTTGGTGGGCACAAAAGAAAAATATTTTGAGTAAAATAGCAATAAACGATGTATTTCATGGCCAGATTCGTGGTTAGCGTCAAAATATATCTGAAAGGTCTCAAAATTAGATCAATTTTAGTTTCTGAAACATCAAGCTGATGGATTTATGCAAAATTGCAAAAAAATCCCTTTTTATGGTCAGATTCGTGTGCAGCTGCAATATTTGCCTACTGGGGCTCAAGATTAGAGCCATTTTCCTAATAATAACCCCTAACTCACGTTTTGTTTATTGAAACATTAGGTTTCTGGGTCATAACTCGGGAGATGATTACTTTCACCGAGGTCTGCAATCATGGCCTGATGCGGCCAACATTTCTGACATTCCCCAGAGCAAATTCGGTTGAGAAACCATGGAGGAAATCCTGCGAACATTGTTTCACTTTCAATGACTTCATTTGTATGACTTCATATGTAAATTTGGTTAATTCCGAATTATGGCATAATGTTTCTTAGGCTTTGCAATTTCGACAGTTTCGTTTGCGTTGCCGTTTCATGATTTTTTCAACTACCATCTTAAAGCTATTATCAGCCGTATTTTCGGTTATGAGGCATCTGGACTATTTTGGTGGAGGCATTGCGAGTCGCTTCAACCAAATCGTATGTGACCGAATGAATGTAGATTAGGGTGACATTTCTTTTCCATCTTTTTGCACATCTGCTATTTGCCTCATTTGAAAGTCTGCACCTTTTGACGACTGAAAATGGTCTTGTCATGGCTCACGACGGTGCCATCATATCAGCAAGAGCGGATATGTACAGGATAACGAGGATTCCGAGGATTTCATAGGACTCCTTGATTGCGACCAACATTAGTTCAAACAAGTAATTTCTTCTTTTGAAAAGGCTTAGGCTGCCAAGTCTGAGCATAGGACTGAAGTTTTCGCAACCTGATGGAGGGATGCAAGGGACATTTTGGCATTTGTCGCAGCACTCTTTCTCCGGGTCCGTAGCGGGTGTCCAAAAGCCAGACCTCTACTTCTGATCTGGGCCGCGGCTGCGGACTGAAGGCAGCGCAGGAGCAGTAGGCGCCCCACATACCGCTGTGGTGCTTGCAGAACTCGCCAGACCTGGCCAATCGCCCTTTTGCATACATTGCAATGTGGCAAGAGGGGTCGGAACGTTCCCGTATTTTTCCAAAAATAGCACTCCTTTGTATCAATCCCTCCCCCCCCTATATCCGCCACTGGAGACCATCATTGGTCGTGATATTATCAACCATACATGTCGCTACTAAGAGTTGGGTTTTTGGAGTCAAAATTGACTGGTTAGTGTGCCTCTCCGGAACCCACACCAGCGGGGTGGGTCGGAGCATGCATGGCCTGGATGCTGCTGCTTTGCTTCAGTCGTGCCACTGAGCAAAATGGATCCTAGGTAGCCCACTCCAGTTGCTCTAGGCCCAGTTTTGTGTTTGAGAATGAAGCAAATCGCCTCTTCCCCACTCACCATTTAATAGAAGAATAGCCGATAAAGGGCTCGCGAGTTAGCGCAGGGTGTGTGGGTATAAGTAAGTAGCTATAGTAAGTCATATATCTGGTACCATCGGCAGGCCAAATCTGAATCTCTTTTCTCCAAAAAAGTCGATTAGCCTGAGTTTAAAGTCAAGGAAATACATTTTATACTAATGGAATCTGCTGCTTGGACAGTTGCATTTTGTTTTTGGCGCGCAGTTCAATGTCTCTTTCCATGCGCGCCCAAAAACAAAATGCAGATGACGCAGCAGATTCCATTAGTATAAAATGTATTTCCTTGACTTTAAACTCAGGCAAATCGACTTTTTTGGAGAAAAGAGATTCAGATTTGGCCTGCCGATGGTACCAGATATTTCTTCCACTTTTAGTATAGTATAAAATGTATAAATAAAAATTTTATATTGTTGGTTTTATATTAAGATATTATGGATAAAAAAATATATAATAGATTAAAAATATAACAAAAAGAAAAGATTTGAAACTCACAAATACATTGCAAAATTTTTGGCAAACTAACATATTTTTGTGAAATTTTCATGATATATGATTAGGGCAATCGATTTTTGGGAGAAAAGAGCTTTAATTTTGGCCTGCCAATGGCACCAGTTTCAACTTAAATTTCCAAAATAAAATTGATTGCCTAAGATGGATTCGAACCTCCCAGATTCGCACAGCTGTACAATCGCTTAGACCACTACACCACTGGTGCATATGGATCCATGTGTAACTGAAGACTTATGAATAAATATCAATACATGAGGCCAAAGGACCCGGGAGGGGGTGAGTGGGGGAAAAATGAATACCTACTATCGTCCATTGAATAGATGCGGAGGAGGAGGAGGAGGAGAAGGAGTTCGGACAAATGGTTTTTTACATTTTTCACCCTAAAATCAAACGTTTCACGAAAAACTCAAAAGATAAACTATAGTCAATTCGATGTTGCTCTTTCCAATGGTGAAAGAATTAGAGTGATTGGAGCCTTCTGTGACGAGCAATTGCCTTATCAAATTTAAGATCTAGCAATAACCCTCAAAACATACACCTGGGTCGAAAAGAGGGGCTGGGCGCTGACACTTCGCTAACGCTCGCTCGCGCCAGCCCAATATTGGGGGGAACTTTCATGGGGGGCGAAGTAGGCGTGAGCCTGATAAAGGAGCTTACGCGCATTGTGGACTGCAAAGAGTGGCCTTGGTTTGAAACGGCTCAGCACCCGTAGCTACGGCCACCCAAAACGTCAGCAGCACCAGTTTCAGCATTTTTGCTACCCTGCACACAAATCTGACCTCTGCTTCAAAAGCACAGCTTTGTATGCCTTTGAGCTGCTTTTTTGGTTTTCATGAAACATTTGTTGCGCAAACACTGGGAATTGTTAGTGAAAGGGCACATTTTCCTGTATAAATTCAAATTTTGCAGTTGATCAATAGCGTTCTTTTTCGAATGCACCAGTTACAGTCGGATCAGAATGCTGGGTTTTTTAATTATCTTTTTGCCTTGCTTTTAGATGGTAGCGAAGAAACTTAGGTGGCGAGAAAAGCGGTGGAATTATTTTTAACAAGTATATGGTGCAAAGCGCAATAGGTGACCGCGGAGCGCTTAGTTCTGTGGTTTCGAAAGTAAGCACAGATTTGGAATCGTTATATACGACTTGTGAACAAAAAAACTCAAGTGTTCTGTTCAATTATCAGCCGTTCAGCTGCTACTAATTATTGATGCTATTGTCATGTGCGAAAGTTTGTCACTCAATAGGGAAAGTCTGTGGTTTCTCAACCATTTTCGAAAGTAAGCACAGATTTGGAATCGTTATATACGACTTGTGAACAAAAAAACTCAAGTTGTCTGTGCAATTCTCAAGATTACAGTAGCTACAGCGCAAAAACTGTATATTGCAATGTGTAAACCTTTCTACCCAAAAAAGTAATGTTTTAACTGCTTGGAAACCGGGTCTACCCCTCCAGATCTTCCTAAAATAGCGTTACCTTTCAGGAAAAAAAAGTTTGTCCCAATCCGTTGAGAATTCGCCCGTGGACAGCATTTCCAGACATATACCTATATCAGGACAAAAATTCAGTAACCTCTATAGACCGCGGAGCGGCCCTTCGGGCCGCTCCGCGGTCAAAAATTCTAATGGTCTTTTCAGATTTCAAACTGATTCTGATTAAGAGGCAGGGTTTGATAGGCTTAATAGGGTGGGTTCTCACTTATAAAAATGAGGTCGAAAAAAATGGAAAAGTAAAGTCGAAAAAGATGGAAGCACTTATTTACTATATATTTGAAAGACAAAGGCATCAAAACTTAACTATCTTTTGGAATGCAACATTTCGGAAAGTCATTAAGCAGAATGCTAATATTTGAAGGAAAAAACCGCTTGCAGATAGTTGATTTATAAGCAAAAATTTTCATTTTTCCAGAAAAATTTAGAATAGAGCAAGCCTGGCTAAGAAACGTTGGTCGACTCTTCATCGGAGTTTGAGTTGCCAGATTCGATGCCGCCATGGAGCAGGAGACTGAAGCTTTAGCGCCTCAGGTGCGCGATGACAGCCCTAGCCCCAGCCAGAGCTTGCAGGCTTGCCACTCGCAGCACTCAGGATGCCAATCTGAATCGATGCCCACCTTCGAAGTTCCTCTTCCTCCAGCTCTTCTTGTTTTCTTCACCACCTGCTTGGTGAGGAACGCATGCTGCAAAACATTTTCTTTCCCAGCCTTTACCTGCTCCATCTTTTAGCCATATCGCAGTGAAGAAGAAAATGTTTAAGGAATAGCAACGATTTGTGGGGTGCATTTGTCAGTGTTTGTTGTTTTCTCTCCGCAAGAGTTTTGGATTTCAGTTCCCGAGAAGAAGCAAAAATTTTGATAAACTCTTTTTCCCCATGATTCCCGCGGCTTCTAGGCAGAGGACAGGAAGATCATGAGAGTTACCACTAGCCGCGAGGACCTCTGGCCTGCATTTCTGTATTTTCCCCTTCTTTTACCAATCGTTAAACTTTTGTTCGGAGCATCATGGAATGGAAATGCTATTTTCGAAATATTTCTGAAGATTTTCTGCCTAATTTGCACAAATGATCCTAAAAAGCATGGGGGCATCGGTAGTCTTTTCTTTAGGAATGCATTTCGCACCACAAACCTAGCCTTATCCCATGACAATCTCAACTAGAAAGAAGCCATGCCCAATCTTCTAGCCCAATGAGTACAATAAACAAATGCTGGTTCGACAGGTGCTTAGCCAAGAGAACTCGTTCCCTTCTAATCATATCGCATGTTCTCGGATGGGGATTGGAGCAGGTGTTTCGCCAGGACAATATAAATCTGGCAATTCATCTTCGTCATGAAAAGGCAACTGAAGATGGATCGGCCAATAACATTTAAAGACGCAAAATATGGAACGCATATCTTTCACTGCGGTTTTTACCGTGCCTTTCTCATGCTTATCCTTAAACCATTTTTCTTCAAATTTTTCTTTAAAATTTTTCTTTGATTAATTTTCTTACTAAATTTTCTTTTAATTGTTTTTCCAAATTTTATTTTTCCTAGAATATGGATCCCTTATCCGGAGGACAAACACGTGCAGGAAAAGAGTAGGATAAAGGCTGAAGACCTCCACAGCAATGAATGCGTCAACGAATGCCTCCACGCCTTCTCCATCAATCCAAGAACTGCTGCTGCGGGCAGTTCACAGTGTAAAACCTGTCTACGGAGCCTTCCTACTGATGTGTAGCGCCATCCTGCTCGGCAACGCTCTTTTCCTCAGAGTACTGCGCTACCAGTGGCGGGCCAAAGGTTGCGCGCCTCTCCAAGAAGGGGGTATATTTCAATTTTGTAATCATTACAAGATTGTTATGATTTTGATTGTAATGTAATAATTTTTGTAATTATAATAAATAATAATAATACTTATAAAAATAATAATTACAATATTATTACAAAATCATTACATTACAATCAAAATCATTACAATCTTGTAATGATTACAAAATTGAAATCACCGGCCAAGAAGGGCGGCCTCTCAGCTAAAGCCGCAACTGATGAACAGGTTACACCCGGCTCATTTTCCAAGAGCTCATAGCCCGGCACGACATTCGGCTGGTGCTCCTGTCCATCCCCCTCATCACCTACTTCCTCAACTGGCGTCCTGGCCCAGCCCTCCATATATTCCCTGTGCACTGGTTTGCCCCTGTTGCAGACGATGAGCACTTTGCGAAGCTCCCCAGTGGCCAATGGACGACCATTGACTTGAATCGGTTGACGGCCCCCCGCCTCATTCAGAAGGCCAAAGGAATCGTTTGTGCAGGAATGTGGTGAACCCAGCGAAGGTTCAGACGGACATTGTAGTGATGAATGTTTTCTTGACGCTGGTCATCGCCAATGCCTGCTACGGCAACTTTCTGCTGGCAGCGGCTTCCTACGATCGCTACAAGGCTGTCGGCTCAACTAGTCTCTACTATAAGGACATCCACTATTTGCCACGGTTGGAATACTTTTGGGTTTTGTAAGTTTTTAAGTTTCGAATCAAACTAGGAAATTTCAAAATACTTCCTAATTGGGTACAAAAATGGCATACAGCTCTCCTGTCCTGGGGCCTGGCCATTGAGATTTGACCCAACAGTTTGTATGAATTGTACTCCCCAATTGGTGATCTTTACATTCCCATCACAAAAAAGGGATAGTAAAAAATTCATTGGTCTCGCATTCTTGTTCCTATGACAAACAGAGTCTTAAATTTCTATTAGTTTCATTCTGACTGTGCAAGTTCATTATAACTGATCGGTGCCGTTAACTGATCCTGCTTTTGGAGGGTTCGCAGGCAAGTGCGAACTCTGATGTTAGCATGCATGGTGGGTGTACCCCTGCTTCGCATCCTCACCTTGGCACCTGTCTACTGGCACTGTGACACTTCCCCTGGCACCTATCTCTTAAACAAATGTTTGACGACACTGCGCTACGTGGTTGCTTTCTTTTTCACACAATTTAACTCGTTCAGAAGGCCAGAACTTTTGAAAATTACCTGATTTCTAGCAGAGCGGCAGCCTAGAAAGTCAAACTCATAATTAGTCACGAAATTAAGAGTGGAATAAAAATTTGACATTTTAATTTTTTACAAAAATTTTAAAACTCCATTATCGATTTTGAAACTATATAGGTCAGTTTTGACGGCAGGGTCTTGACTTATCTCCTCTAATGTATTTTTCTGTTCTTCATTTGTCTTCATCACAGGAACCAACGATGCTAGAGCTGGCCATGTTCAGCATTTCTTGGATGTCAATGCTGATCTTTGGCCTTCTGTTTGTCGGCCGCTACATCAAGAGTGCTCAAATTCAGGTTCTTCCCCATAATTCAAGTCAAGAGATTTTGCGACTTTACATTTTTTTTCAAAAACAAACTTCAAACCTCAAGTGTTCACAAAATAAAGAAAGCCGCCCAAATGGCATTTTGAGTCTGGCCCTGCGTGGAGTCAGGCTCCAAGTGAGAAAAAGATATCGCTGCTCCTGCTGCTGGATCTGCTGGCGAACCTCATCTGCATCCTCTCCTTCCCACTCGATGCACTCTGCTGGCAACAGCTCACGGTCACTGGCTGGGTTTTAGCTACCTATCTGCATTCACACGATTTCTAAAAGATGTGATTAGAGAACCCCATAAAAGTATGGACTGAATCGAGATTCCTGAAACCCCACTGACAACCGCAGCAAAGTTCAGCTAAGCAGCGACTTGCAGCCAGCCTATGGCCAGGGCGACCGCTGGGTGTGCCAGGCCACGGAGGCGCTGACCATCCTGAGCAGCGCCCTGCCCACCGTCTCCAACTTCCTGCTCTACCTCTGGCTGAGCCGGCGCTTTCGAAGAGATAGCCGCCAGTATCTGGCCACCCGTTTGGCAGCCTTCAAGAGCTGCCTCAGCTCCTCTCCTCCTCAGCAGCAGGCTTGGAATTGACCAGTGAATTCCAAAATTGGAATTTTGAATTCCAAATATAAAAAATGCTGGGGCATTTTATGAGTCAATTGAATGAAACATGGGCCAAGTGGGTAGGAAGGTCGTTTTGCTGCTAGGTTATTGCTGCTGGGTTTTTCTGCTAGGTTATCTGGGTGAGGCGAGTAGGAGAAGGAAACTATAGTGAAAGTGTTTTGGGGGGCAAATAGGAGCAGCGTAGAATTATTCGCTAAAGTAGACAATTCCTTTGACTCCGTTAAGGTTTCTAAAAGTATCAAGCTAAAAGCGTTGACAGAGCTTTAAAGACAGTTGCATTGATGCCAGCTTTCTGAGCAAGACGTTTTGTATGGACCAGTCACATTTGGGCTGCGCGAAATACAGCGGATCGATTTGCTTTTCAGCTCTATCCAGTTGCTGTTGGTGGGAGAAAATGGGAGCTGACTTCCCCGATTTTTGATGATTACTTTTATGCCTTTCTCTATGCTACAATGTGTAAAACCGGGGTTTTTTTTCCGAAAATTTCTCTTGATTCTGCCTTTAAGAGCAACTATTCAAAAGGTAAAGAAAAAGCTAAGAGACAACGCTGAATCAAAAATTCACAATTTCAGTAATGTATCGCTTGATGGATAAACTCCAAGGGCGTTACCAGAAAAAAACATTTCCAGCGGGAAAATACCTACTTTTTCATTTTAATTCAAACTGGTTTTACTCCCCCGTGACTCCCCATTCTATTGATGCCCTTGGGCGACTCGGATTTCACTCAAGGCATGCCATAGGCATGTAAATATTTTGTACATAATGAATATCCACTACTGCTTTTGATTTTGTGATGATGGTGTATTGTTCTGACACGTTGGTTGTGCACTTTTCTTGTTGCAATGTGCATTCACTTTCGCTGTCACCTTTGTCACTATTGAAACGATGATATGTTGCGCAATAGCAGAGCTTGAAGCGCTGCAAAGTCCGTCTTTCTCCAACAAAGCTATTCGTCTTTCAGTTTTGAGGAACGGAAAGTACTGTAACTGGTACCATCGGCAAGCCAAAACAGAGCTCTTTTCTCCCAAAAATTCAACCCAGAGTAAGTGCCAACTGCAATTAGTCCTTTTGCTGTTAAAAGAAAGGCTAAATTCGTCGTGGCAACCAAGAAAACGGAAGCACTAAGTGCATATACTCTTGTTTCCATTGGAGGAGTGTAAGCTATGCTGACCATCTGCTGAATCTAGAGACCCTTAGTAAGCGGCGAAAAGATGCTGACCTTTTCTTCCTGCACAAAGTCTATCCAGGGAAACACTACTGCCCCAACCTAGTGATGAGAAAAATAAATGCTAGGACCCGCTCCGACAACCATAGATTGCTCCAAAAACCCCCATGCTCGTGGAATCAATTGGAACCAAATAGGCGGTGATACTTGCTTCTCAATCAGCATTCTGTGATTTCCTGAAACGCGAATGACCAAGTTACATTCTATTAGGCAGGCATTGCTGCTTCTGCCTTATATCCCAGTGTAACTGAAGTAGAAATCAAAATCAAGAATAGGCTCCCCCACATGCTTACTTTTTTAGCCTTTCTTGAGATCGGGAGCTTTACGAGCCTGTTTTCGCGGCAGCGCTGATGTTATGCTAATTTCGCCGAGGGATGCCTGGGCGTTTTTTAACAGAATATGCCTGAGCTCATTGACAGCCTTTGCCGATATTACCTTGTGAAAAATTCCTCTTCCCCAATTGTCTTTTCAATTTCTTGCTACCTTCCACTCATCCAACAGAGCGCCCAAAAGATGCCAAATATGCGCAAACAATGCGGGCGGAATGTGCGCAGTTGTGCGGGATTGTAGCGGCGGCGGTGACCTGGCATTGTACCTGGCCTGTCCAAGGGGGCGCCATGGAAGACCAGTACGCGCCGTTGAGCACCGCCGCCGTTCGTTCTCTTACCGACAAGCTCTACGAGAAACGGAAGGCAGCCGCACTTGACATCGAGAAGTGAGTTGTTGCGTTTTGCGGGCTCTGTAAGGAAAAACTTGATGAAATGTTTGTATTGGGGTGAAAGTGGCTCTTTTTCTTTAAAGTTTAGTAGCATATTATAAAATTTTGAGCATAATTTTGATCTGAAAATGGTTTCCAGACTTTTTTTGTGGGAAAGAAATCGAAATATCTTGATAAGATCAATTTTTTTTTTGTAATTTTGAGCTGAAATTTAGTCTGAATTGCAGGCAGGTGAAGGAGTATGTGGCGGCCAGCGACTTGGACAACACAAATCGAGTGCTGCAGGTCCTGGGCCGCTTGGCCCGCTCCCAGAATCCTCACAATCGCAAGGTTTTCTGAGTCGAGATGCCAGTAGTTCAGTTGCCTCTGGTAAATGAGCTGCGCCAAATTATCGCAAATTGCACAAGAGTTTGAACGCAGGAGAGAACTTCTAGTCGATGAACGAGCAAAACAAAAACTGAAATTAAATTAAACTCACAAAACGTTTGTATTATTTAACGGCGAAAATAAATGAAAAAAAATCAAGTCGAAGCCTTCACATTTTTCAATATTTCCTCACTTCTACTTTGGTCTAAAAAATTAAATTTTAAATTTAAATTCAGTAGAATGTTCGCAAAATGAAAGCATGGACTTGTCAGGGCGGACTGATAGGGCTGGCAGCAGCCGGCATAGCCCTGGGCAAGCAACAGAGTGGAGGCCACATCGACCTGTTGGTGCTGCCAGTGCTGGAATGCTTCCAGGATCCTGACTCCCGCGTCCGCTACTTCGCCTGCGAGGTCCCTAAGTCCAGCGATATACGCGAGAAATCAAAAAAATTGTTTTACTCGTGCAACTCCGAAAGCTTCTATGACCTGAAATCAGGTCCTGAATCCTGTTTTTATAGGAAATTTCAAAGAGTTTAGCTTGGAAAAAGGTTTTGCTGGCCTAGGAGGTTTTGCTGGCCTAACAATTTGCAAAACTGCAAATTGCAGAAAAAATGCAATGTTGAATTCGGCCTACTTCCAAAGCTCATTGAGCTTTTGTTCCTTGGAGAAAGAAAATTATTTTAGGCATTGTACAACATCTGCAAAGTGGCCAGAGAAAGTGCGCTTCGTCATTTTCCCATGCTTTTCGACACTCTGGCAAGGGTGAGCTCATTTTCCTAATGGCACTATTTTGTCGAGAATTCAATCACATCGGCTCCCAATACCCTATTCCATTGCAAACTTCCCTTTCCAAGCTCCCAGCCTTCTTGCAGTTGGCTGCCGACAATGACCAGAATGTTCGCAACGGCGGCGAGGTTTTGGATCGGTTGCTAAAGGTAGTGAGTTTAGTTTTCTGATGGCATTGATAGAGAAGGAACATTGACAGGACGTTGTGACGCAGAAGGAAGATTTGGATGTTTCTGACGTCGTCCTGCTCATCAGAGAGCGCATACACACCAAGGACACGCGTGTACGACGCTTCCTCATCGCCTGGGTAGGCTGCCTTTTTTAGTCTAAGACTAAGTCTAAGTGTATTGTAGTAAGAGAGGTCCTTGCAATCTGTCAATTTGTCAAGTGCTCTTTGTCACTAAACACTCGATGATGTTCAGCTATTAAATTGAAATTCGATTCTTCTTGGAAGAGAATAGCAAATCATCACCAGAATCGGTTAGCATGGCAGTTGACAAATGTATTCTCCATACGGGAAATGACTTTTTGTAGCCTCTGACTGACCGATTAAGCCCCAAACGTATTGTGAATTGCCAAGCAGGACAAGCCTTGTGCATGAGGGAAGAAATATTTGACAGCTGGAAACACTACACACGGTGCCGGGGCTGACGCTGGTGAACTTCCTGCCGGAGATCCTGGACGGACTCTTCAACATCCTCTCCGACCCCAACGACAAGCTCCAGGAGGCCACCGAGACTGTTCTCGGCGAGTTCCTCTCCGCACTCAAACGCCAGGCGCCCAACATCAAGCTGCAGGATATGGTTAGCTATTCAGAGCCCCTAGCAGTCAGATCTAGGGGTTTTTCGGAAGCTGGGGAAGCTCTTCTAATCTAGGGATATTTGATGCTTGAAAAAGATCGTTATGAACTATTTGAAAGACTTAGCAATATGATATTCGAGTAAACTAGGAATTGAAGCGATAAAGTCACTATCATTGGATTAGATTCATTAAAATCACCTAGGCTAGACCTGAGCTATTACAATCATTAGCATGAGCCACAGTCAGATACAAAATACGACATAATTGCATCAATCAAACCTGGTCCTAATTTAGAGTCCCTTCAAATCAATTGGCCCCCCAAGATCCCGCTCCAAAGGTGCCCTGGGTCCCAGGTGAACGTGCTGATAGTGCACGCGCAGTCGGCGGAGCTGGCGGTGCAGTACATGGCGCTCTTTTGGCTGGCAGAGTTCCTGGGCCTGGACGGACCGCATCTGCTCCGATTCGCCTCCGGCATCCTCACCGCCGTCCTGCCCTGCCTTGCTCTGGCTGAGGAGAGGCCCAAGGTAGCCTTTGAAACTCCTTGTGGAAGAGGAATTGCTAATGGGGTAAAGCAACGCATCCTCCTAGCTGCAAGAAGTCCCCGAGAGAGAAAGCGGGGCTGTTGATGTTAGTGCGACTAGTTACCGTGGGGGGGCGGGTTTATTCGTACCCTTTTTTCAATCCACTCTAACTCAAGATCTATCTAATATTTTTTGATGAAAATTTATCAGAACATGCAACTAATTGTTGCGTACATTGTGCTAAATTTTTATCCGTAACGGATTTAATCTCATAGATTTATGCTCAATTTTGTAGCGTGAGTTATTGTATAATAGTTAATTGTAAGTAAGGCGACAAATATGTCCTCCCTTCCTCGGTGAATTGATAGAATGCTTGAAGGAGCGTCTTTCAAATCGCCAAAATCTTGACCAAGAGGCGTCAGACAGGAGGCTGATCAAGCAAGGAGGTGTCTGCTGCAGGTGCACGATGTGTCGAAGGCCATCAACATCGGCCTGCTGCGTCTGGTGCAGGAGGAGGAGGCAGGCTCTGAGCTGGAGTTGGCCTCCGTGCTGGACGTCCTCTCCGCCCACCTCTCCCACCCTGCTGTCCCCACCCGCGTAGCCGTCCTCAAATGGATTCACCACCTGCACCAGGTTTTGGCGATTTGGTTTGAGCTGCAGTTAAACTTGTCGGAAATATTGAGGGCAGAAATAGTCAGTCATTGATTGAAGTGGTTAAAATTTTAGCAAGCGAAGATGCTCATGCTCATGCTAAAAAATAATTAAAAATAATTGATTGAAATATTTAGAAAAAACGATTGATTGAACATGATTTAATTTTAGCAAGCTCATGAGCCCGTAAGCTCATGCATCAAAAACTTTTTTTAGAAATAAGCATTAATTTATGTACATATTTTATGATCTTGAATAACATATGACAAAAAACATAAAAAGCCAATAACAAAAGAACTAGATTAAAACCTGATTTTTCAAAATTTTAAAAAATACTAGTGATCAGAAAGAATTTATGGCCTTTCAGAGGCTGCCACGAGAGATGTTCCCGCTGGTGGAGCAGTTGTTCCCGCGCCTTCTGCGAATGCTCAGTGACGCTTCCGATGAGGTGGTCCTGCTGGATCTGGAAGTCCTCTCCTCCCTCTGCACCGGGAAACCCAGCGAGCCTTTCCCCGCCTCATTACCGCCGCAGTTGCAGGAGCAGCTCAAGGTTTTGCTTGTTCTCCCACTTCAATTCACAGTTCTGATTGCTTGGCATCAGAGACCCTAGCTGTTGATAAAAAGAACGAAAATTGGAAGCACTCCAGTTTGCATCAATTTCAAGAACCCAGTGTATCTTAAGATTTAGGTCAAGGCTTAGGATTAACATACGGCTTAGATTGAGTTGGTATGCTCACGCTGAAACAACTTTTAAAATGGGCATTTTGCGGAAAATGCCTGAAGTACTGTCGGTGGCTAGCATCTAGCAAAAAAGCGTCCCAATTTCTAACCGCATTTTTTGTAATTTTTCAAGTTTATACGACCAATTTTGGCTTCTTCAAGACTTCCGGACACATAGTGAGCAATGCAGGACAAGAACCCGTACTTTGTGAAGTTCGCGGTCTCCCTGCTGGAGCTGTTTCGTGGCGATGCAGCTTTGTTAAGCGAGCGTGGCTCCTTCATCCTCCGTCAGCTGAGCCTCCTGCTCAACCCTTCCGACATATTCGCCACCCTGGCCATCCTCCTGGTTCAGGAGGAGGATCTGGTTGGTTTTTTCTCAAGAAAATATTATTCCCAGCCAAAAGCAGCCAGAGTTCTTGAAAGGAGACAAATCGAAATTTTGCTGGCGGGATTTAGTTCTTTTGTGTTCCTTGTGGTCGAAAGCTTGTTGAAAGACAGCCCCATGATCAGAAATGAAAATAAATTTAAAACTATGGTGCATTTCAGATTTTTAAGAATTATGCTTCTATCTACTTCTTGCAATTTCCTAAAAAGGTTTTCTAGCCCCTCCCCAATTTTATTCAAAAAGGCACCAACACTCTACCACACCGGAAAAAGCTAATAGGCTATTGTAGGAGTTTGCCACTCTGATGGTGAACAGTTTGTCGGGGATTCTGCTGACCGCCACCGAATTCCACGGCCTGCGCACTGCTCTGCGGAACCTGAAGAGCCCTGAGGAGGCGCAGCAGTTTCGCGGCATGTACAAGGTTCGTTATTTTGTTGGGCCAAGGACTGTTTCGAAAATTTCCTCCTAGAATGATTGCATGATAACTGTTAACAAATAATAACTGATAAATGCTACCAGTAAAAGAATTGTATTTATCTTCAATTTAGGAAAATTTGATATTTTAGCATAATAATATTTTAATAAATAGTAAATCAATCAATAAAAAATGGTTCACCATTTTTTAACATTATTCTGAACAGTTCATGTATGTAAAAAATATTTTTTATCGTCCAAATTTGAAAAAATGCATCAAACAAAAAAATAACGAAAAAATATTTCAAAAACCTTTAATTGAGCTTAGACAAAGGACTTAGCGGCTGACTCCTAGAACCCCCCCCCCCAAGACTTACACCCTCCCCCAAGATATACACCCCCCCCAAGATATACACCCCCCCCCAAGGCATATATATTGAAAATTTTTTTATTGCCTTAACATACTTCTCTTTACATATCTCGAAATTTAAACTCACGGAATTTTCATGTAGATGATTGAATACCTACTTTTTACTGTAGTTACTAGTAGGTAGGTACTGCCACAGTATGGACCATGGCTCCTAAGCAACTAGTAGGTACTGCCACAGTATGGACCATGGCTCCTAAGCAACTATGGGTGGTACTGCCACAGTATACGCGCATTTTGACTAAGCCTAAGGGGTTGCCGTAAACAGTATCCTAGTACTACTCCTGGTAGTAGGCAGACTACTAGTAGCAGTAAAAAGCAGGTATATAGTTGTTTATATAACAAGTATATGGCGCAAAGCGCAATAGGTGACCGCGGAGCACACCACATTCCAGCTTACAATATGAATGCCTGGAATGTCGTCACTCCAAAGGGCAAGTCTGTGGTTTCTCACCCATTTTCAAAAGTAAGCACAGATTTGGAATCGTTATATATGACTTGTGAACAAAAAAACTCAAGTCCTTTGTTCAATTCTTAGCCGTTCAGCTGTTACTGTTTAATGATGCCATTGCCGTGCATGAAAGTTTGTCACTCAAGAGGGTAAGTCTGTGGTTTCTTAACCATTTTCGAAAGTAAGCACAGATTTGGAATCGTATTATGCAACTTGTGAACAAAAAACTAAAGTGTTCTGTTCAATTATCAGCCGTTCAGCTGCTACGAATTATTGATGCTATTGTCATGCGTGAAAGTTTGTCACTCAAGAGGACAAGTCTGTGGTTTCTCAACCATTTTCAAAAGTAAGCACAGATTTGCAATCGTTATATACGACTTGTGAACAAAAAACTCAAGTCTTCTGTGCAATTATCATCCGTTCAGCTGCTAATAATTATTGATGCTATTGTCATGCATGAAAGTTCGTCACTCAAGAGGGCAAGTCTGTGGTTTCTCAACCATTTTCAAAAGTAAGCACAGATTTGGAATCGTTATATACAACTTGTGAACAAAACAAGTATATGGCGCAGAGCGCAATAGGTGACCGCGGAGCTTCGCAGCCCACAACTTCCTTAGCAGCAAAAGTAATGTTTCAAATGATCCGGGGCCGATTCCACCCATTAAGATCTTTCTAAAATGTCATTACCTTTCAGCAAAAAAAAGTTTGTACAAATCAGTTGAGAATTCGACATTTCTCAAATTACCCTATTTTTCAACCTTTCTACCCAAAAAAGTAATGTTTCAAATGCTCCGGGACCGGTACCACCCATTCAGATCTTTCTAAAATGTCTTTACCTTTCAGCAAAAAAAAGTTTGTCCAAATCCGTTGAGAATTCGCCTTTCTCAACATACCGTATTTTTTAACCTTTCTACCCAAAAAAGTAACGTTTCAAGTGCTCAAATTCAGGGTCTACCCCTCCAGATCTTTCTAAAATGTCATTACCTTTCAGCAAAAAAAAAGTTTGTCCAAATCCGTTGAGAATTCGCCATTTCTCAACATACCCTATTTTTCAACCTTTCTACCCAAAAAAGTAATGTTTCAAATGCTCCGGGACCAGTTCCACCCATTCAGATCTTTCTAAAATGTCATTACCTTTCAGCAAAAAAAAAGTTTGTCCAAATCCGTTGAGAATTCGCCATTTATCAACATACCCTATTTTTCAACCTTTCTACCCAAAAAAGTAATGTTTCAAATGCTCCGGGACCAGTTCCACCCATTCAGATCTTTCTAAAATGTCATTACCTTTCAGCAAAAAAAAAGTTTGTCCAAATCCGTTGAGAATTCGCCATTTATCAACATACCCTATTTTTCAACCTTTCTACCCAAAAAAGTAATGTTTCAAGTGTTCAAATTCCGGGTCTACCCCTCCAGATATTCCTAAAATAGCATTACCTTTCTGGAAAAAAAAAGTTTGTCAAAATCCGTTGAGAATTCGCCCGTTCCCAGCATTTCCAGACACATATATATATATACTAGTAATATGGGTCAGTGGCCGCGCTTCGCGCGGCCACACTTTTCATTTTTTCTTATCATATGAAGTCTTCAGTTTCTTTTGATTTCTTCATTGAAATGAAATGAATGGGGTCTGTTGATCAAAGGCATCAATAATATTTGCTGAAAAGAAACCAATTCTAAAACTCAGCAAAAATCGAAATTTCAATTTGCACCAGTTTGGGATCATCCACATCCACAAATCCACAAATTACAGATCAATGACTAAGCATTGAATCGCTCGCAGTCAATGGGACATCTAAAACTGAAAAGCTGCATATCCTTACTAATGAATACCTTGCAGCATCGGCTCACTGAGTAGGGCCAAAATCGCGAAAATTGACTTTACTCATTGACATTTTTGAATATTTTAATTTCATTAAAGTGAAAAAGTAAATTAATGGCCTTGCACAGAATTGTTTTGCCTTGAATTGAAAAAAAAGTCCGACAAGAAAAGTCAAAAATTGAAGGAGCTAGAGCAAAGTAAAGTCAAAAAAGACCTAAAAATGGCAAAAATCGAAACGTTTTCACTCATAATTTACTTTTAAGGAAAAACTGCGAGGACTTCCCTACATATGTTAAAGAACTCACTGAGATCTATCCAAAAAGCTATCATGTGCCACGATTTGATTAGAAACCATATGGCGCCAAGGCCATCCCCAAAATATCATCACCCGTATTATATAAGATATATATTTACATATATATATGAGGACAAAAGTTTAGTAATCTCTATAGACCGCAGAGCGGCCCTTTGGGCCACTCCGCGTTCAAAAATTCCGTGAGTTTAAATTTCGAGATATGTAAAGGTTAAGGCAATAAAAAAATTTTCAATATATATGCCTTGGGGGGGTGTATATCTTGGGGGGGGGGTGTATATCTTGGGGGGGGGGGGGGGTGTATATCTTGGGGGGGGGGGGGTTCTAGGAGCCAGCCGACTTAGCTTGCCCAAATTCAATCGTTCATTCATTAGGCCTGGTGTCATCAACCGGTGGCACTAGTGACACTGTGTCTGCTGGCTCGACGCTATGCGCACGCGGCTCTGCTCATACGAACCTTCCCTCACTTGGAGATCACCACCGACTTCCTGCTTCAGGTTCTCCTGCTTCCTTTCCTTCATGCTTCTCGGTTCATTGGTGCTTGAGCTGGTGGGGCAATTGCACGAAGAGTTTGGCTAGGACATTTCAGAGGATTTATTGAAAGGGGGGCGTGTAGGCCAGCTTAGAGAGCTTACGTAAACTACGTGTGTTGTTTAATTAGTTGAGACGACTAAATGTGAACGGAAATACGGGTTGTCAAAAAAATTCGACTCTCCTATGCTATTGCTGGGCAATTTGTGGTAGTGTAGGCGAGTGAGTGTGATGTTTCGGCAAATAACATAGCTCACCTATGTTCAGTTTTTGCCAATATTAGGTACTCTGCTTATTTGATTGCAAAAACATCTTGGAGGTGGACAAATTCATCCAGCTGCTGGAGTCCCCGATCTTTGCCTACCTACGCCTAGAGCTGCTGGAGCCAGAGCACCGCGGCGATCTCTCCACCGTCCTCTACGGCCTACTCATGATCCTGCCCCAGACTGAGGCATTTCTCAGCCTTCAGAGACGGCTTCAGGTGAGCTTCAGTTTCTTTTTCTTTGAGCTTTCCATTCGAGACCTATAAAACCCCCAATACCTATAAGAAAGCTTGCAAAGAGCGCTATCGTTTTTGCTTTATTTCACAAAACAAGTATATGGCGCAAAGCGCAATAGGTGACCGCGGAGCGCTTCTAACTTCACATGTAACAACACCTGAAAATAAAGGAAAATTTTCATTGTGAAGGTGCACATTGTCTCTCAAAAGGAAAAGTCTGTGGTTTCTCAACCATTTTCAAAAGTAAGCATATATTTGGAATCGTTATATACAACTTATGAACAAAAAAACTCAAGTCTTCTGTTCAATTCTCAGCCGTTCAGCTGCTACTGATTATTGATGCTATTGTTATGCGTGAAAGTTTGTCACTCAAGATGAAAAGTATGTGGTTTCTCAACCATTTTCAAAAGTAAGCATATATTTGGAATCGTTATATACGACTTGTGAACAAAAAAATTCAAGTCTTCTGTGCAATTCTCAGCCGTTCAGCTGCTACTGATTATTGATGCTATTGTTATGCGTGAAAGTTTGTCACTCAAGATGAAAAGTCTGTGGTTTCTCAACCATTTTCAAAAGTAAGCATATATTTGCAATCGTTATATACGACTTGTGAACAAAAAAACTCAAGTCTTCTGTGCAATTCTCAAGATTAAAGGAGCTACAGCGCAAAAACGCTATATTGCAGTTTTCAAGCCTTTCTACCCAAAAAAGTAATGTTTCAAATGCTCGGGGACCGCTTCCTACCGGCGATATCTTCCTCTATAGTAACCTAAATTGAGTAACCTCTATAGACCGCGGAGCGGCCCTTCGGGCCGCTCCGCGGTCAAAAACCTATTCAAAAAGATTTAATTATTTGCTCATTGGGCTGGCGCGAGCGAGCTTTAGCGAAGTGTCAGCGCCCAGCCCCTCTTTTCGACCCAGGTGTATGTTTTGAGGGTTATTGCTAGATCTTAAAATTGATAAGGCTTTTGTGCTTTACAGAAACATCCAATCGTTCTAATTCTTTTTGCATTGGAAAGAGCAACATCGAATTGACCAAAACTCGCGAGAAATTGCCAAAATGCTTCAGAACTTTTGAGAAAATCGCCAGAAACCATTTGTCCGAACTCCTCCTTCTCCTTCTCCTTCTCCTTCTCCTTCTCCTCCGCATCTATTCAATGGACGATAGTATGTATTCACTTGGCGATCAGTAAAGGGTGCATTCGGCCAGGCGAAGGGATTGGATAGATATACAATTAATAAAGCCTAATTAGATGGTGCATTACATGAGGCTGTGTGGCCAAGTGGTTTGGTGGATTGACCCGAAGATAATGAAGGCTGGGTTCGAACCCTCCCCTATGCAAAGCTTTTGCCTTTTTATATACATATACTTTTTATGCCATATCAAAAGTGGAAGAAATATCTGGTACCATCGGCAAGCCAAAAGTAGATCTCTTTTCTCCAAAAATTGAAAATAACCTGAGTTAAAAGTCAAAGAAATAAAATTCCTACTTGTGGAATCTGCTGCGTCATCTGCATTTTGTTTTTGGGCGCGCATGGAAAGAGACCCTGAATTGCGCGCCGAAAACAAAATGCAACTGTCCTAGCAGCAGATTACACAAGTAGGAATTTTATTTCTTTGACTTTTAACTCAGGTTATTTTCAATTTTTGGAGAAAAGAGATCTACTTTTGGCTTGCCGATGGTACCAGATATGTTTTATTCAGATCAGCACGTTGTTAGCCAAAACATCAAAACACTCAGTGAATGTAGTCTCTCCCCTCAGTGAGGCTGCCACTAGCCTATTCAACAGCTCCAAGGCTGGGGCCTGGGGCAGTGAATCAATGGAGCCCCGTCTCCATTCCTTTTGATGTCCTCCTGTGGCATAGAAGACTGAGCCTTCGTTCCTGCCACCTCATGCATAGCTAAGTGTCTATGACAACACCTTCTTTCCCGTCCCCAGAGCTGCCTCTGCTTTGCTCAGACCTTACCCCCTTTATCGAAAAGCAATAACAGCACGATAAATGAGAATCGTTAATTCTGCTTTGATTTCGATCATAGCATTTTTATCTTAGGAAGCTCTAAATAACTGCAAATTTTGTAAAAAAAAAAGAAATTATGCCAGCTAAAAGCACATCAGGTAAACACGAGTTAATTGAGAGGACAAAAGAATGAAAAACTGAAATCTTTTAGATGGAAACTAAACAAATTTCCCTAAAATGTTTCACCAGATGTCCAAATGATCGATGACCCATTTTAAAAAACAAATTTACCAGTGCAATATTTATCCTAGTAGCCTTTCATCTTTATTTGTCAGTTTCTTCAAACCTTCTCCTTCTTCTTCAACCAGCAGCCAGAACTGAAAAAAATCAACAAAATTTCTGCCAGATCCTCAAAATCATTTTTCAGCCATACAAACTGGGGAAAGTAAAAATTAAACTAAATTTAAAAATTCAAACTAAATTCAAGTTCATCTTCAGGTGCTGCCATCCTCCGAGTCGAAGGCCAGTACACCAAGCAAGACGGAGGATTCAGTAACAGCCGGCCTCCTGGAGCATTTCCAGGCAGTGCAGGCCCAGCACCTGTCCTTCCGTCGCCAGAGGCACCGCAACCTCCTGGCCAAGTCCAGGGCTGGGCTCTGCTGACTGGAGCTTACCGAATGATCCCATCTCTCAGCTGTGATTCACGGGCTTGTGCTGTCTCTGCAGGGCCAGTTTTGCGCCTGATCTATGCCTCCTAGCCCATTCCGTTCGCTGGGCGCCAGCTGACAATCTCATGTCTGATCCTGCGAAAAAGGCAGCACAAAATGTTGGCCTGTTTTCTCTGGAAACAAAATTTTGAGAAGTCTAAGGGAAGAAAAATTGGTTATGCCAAATTTCTAGCTTCCGCATAAGGATGTCAGCATATTTTTTATAAAAACAAAACAACAAGAAATTTCATTTTTTCCTGCCTGCTCAGAATCTTAACAATGAATAAATATACACGCATACTTTAAAAATCTGGAAGATGGATACGACGACTATAAAAGATGCCTCCGAATTGCAGGGAAATTTTCTATTCTAAAAAAGTTAAAGAGCAGTTGGTATCAGCCTATTTAGGCCAATTCCACAAAATTGTTGGTAACTAGTTCCCAAACAAATGCCAGATTCTTCCTTAGTGCCTCAAAACCAATTCAAAAACGCGCGCCCCAGCAGCGCATGCAGGAGTTCGCAGGAGAAGGGAGGCTCGGATGTGTGGGGGGTGTTGGGGGTGTGGGGGGACTGAAAAGACGGCGGACAGAGCAAAAGGGGGCAGGGGGGAGAAAGTGAGTTGAGAGGGGTGGAATGGGTGGAGTGGGGGTGGGGCCTCAGCCAGGCCCGGCATGGGAGTATGTATGCACTGCTCTCAGGGCCTGAGCTGGGCGCGTTCGATTTCTCTCTCTCCCCGCCCCCGCACCTTGGAGGAGGGGCTGTGGGACCCTCATAGGCCGGCAGCAGAGACAGAGAAGGCTTTCCCTTCGCTAGCCCCGTGTGTGCCCCTGTTTACGGATTTGCGGCAGGCGTCTTCTTCTCAACTTACTACTCATCAAGATGTCGTTCGCGGGGCTCCGGAAGCAGATCAACAAGGCCAACCAGGTGAATGGGTTTTTTACAGAGGAGGGGTGGTTTTTTGAGGGTAAAAAAGGTGACTGTTGCAGTTCCTCAGCGAACAGGTCGGGGCTGCTGAGGCTACGTCGCTGGACCCCGAGTTCGCGACCATGGAACGGGTTAGGCACTGCTCTTGGGTGGGCTGGGGTCATTCTTTGATGAGTCATTTTTTTTGTTCCATCGATGACTGGTTGTCGATGGGGGGTTTTGCGGAAGTTTTTTTGGTGCGAGTTTTTAAGGCTTCATAGTTGCATTTTTAGGGGCTCACATTTTTGCTGAGCTTTTTTGGTTTTAGACTAAAAACTCTTGGTTTTAGACTGTCGCATGTCTCTCCGTCTCTGGAACAGGCCAGCGTAGGTCTAGAAGGGGGCTGGGGGGAAAGAAGGGAGGGGGAAAGGCATACAGGCGGCCTCCTATCTTGCCCATGCTCGCGATATATGAGCCGCGGAAAGCGAGAATGGGGGGAGGGGGGGTTTTCCAAAGCTCCCAGCCTTAGCTTTCCCACTCATTCAAGGCAACCCTTTTGACGCAATCCTCCATCGACTGGGTGACGAGGGGTGCGATTATTCCCCAGGACCTTCAATAATCGGTCAGGCAGGGGGGATGGGGTGACGGAAGGAAGAGAGGGCCAAAGCCATTGATTTTTGGGGGGAGGCCTTTCCCTGTGTGTGCCTCTCCTTTTGGCCAGGATTCACGGGCCTTTTGCCCCTCTTCTCTCCCGGCACCTTGAGGCCTTAGGATGGAAGGAGGAAGGCTTGCTTTCAGGCCTCCATTTGTGTGCCCCCTGCCCAAAAAGGGGGTGGATGAGAGAGTGGCTTGCCCTAGAATTCAGCACGGGCGTTGACTCTAGGGCATTCCCTCCTATAGAAGGGCTCTAGGCTAGTGAAAGTGGAGATGGGAGGTGACGTTGGGAGCCATATGCCTTCCCATTCAAGGACTGACGCAAGCTTTTGACGCCCACGCAATCGATGTCAGCCCCAGGCGCTACGAGAGGCGTTTCTCGGAAACCAAAACCGGAAGGGTTGGCAGAAAAATGAGGGGTTGAAAAAATGAATGGAGGGCTAAGAAAGCAAACAGCGTTAGAAAACTATTGGGGCTTAGGGCTCACTGAAGCACATCTTCTCAAGGATGAATGAGACATTTGTGTCATTCTTGAGCTCAAAAGGTCTATGTTAATGTAGGAAAATGGCCGCATCAACAACTATAATCTCTAAAAACCCAAAAAAAACTCTCCTATATGGTCTCTCCAAAAATCTATAAAAAAACAAAATGATTTCTCTAAAAACCAAAAAATAATTTGCAGCAACTCGACGCCACCAATCGACTTGTGGACGACCTGGTCATCAAATGCCGCGAATATCTGCAGCCAGATCCTGGTGAGCAATTTTGCTGTGCTCTTCATCGTTTAAATGTTGCAACATCTGGCAGTGAAGGAAAGCAAGGGAGCGGTTTTGCTAGGTTTCTTTTCGCACTGTAAGCGTCCGAAAATATACGGCCCAAACAGCTCGCTATCTCCATTGCGCTATCCCGCATTGATTGCCTGCACTGATTGACTGGGCCTGTGAGCACAGACAGGCCAGCTTTGAGTGGGGAAACGAATTATGCCTCTGCTTCTGTGTAATTTCCTCCCTGAGGCTGGCAAATTCTGCGGGGGCTTGGCCTTTGTGAGCATCTTTTGCATGTGAAAAGTTGAGTAAATTGAAAATGTGGGAGTTTTGAATAAATGACCCAAAAAAGGTCCTTTCAATATAGACTCGGTTGTGTAATTTTTTAAAGCTGGGAAAGAAAGGAGGATAGAATCTGAAATCATTTATGAATTAGCAAAATACATTCGATGACTACCTAAAATTTTCATCGAAATTGCATTTATGAGCCCGTATAGAACGCAAGCAGAATTTAGGCCCAGTTTGACCATCAATACATTTGAGTTTAGAACAATTTCCTGGCCAAAATCATTTTCCAAAACTATTTCATATCAAGAACCACAGCCCGCAAAATTCCTTCCCAACTGCCTTCCTCCCGAGCTAGCGGCTTCAAAAATTTCGTCATCCCAACACTAATCAGCAACCAACATTCCTTCTTCCTCTGCCTCCCTTCTATGTCCCCAAAAACCCTAAATGCCCCAAAACACCCAACTTTTCAGTTGCCCGCTCCAAGATGGCTACGATGGGTCTGATCTCGAAGACCACGACGGGAAAAGGAGGCCGCATGCCCTATCCACAACCTGAGGGCCTGCTGGGGGAGGCGATGATCAGCCATGGCCGGTCGCTGGGCGAGGAGCACAACTTCGGACGGGCCTTGGTGGAGGCCGGAGAGGCCTACCGGCAGATGGCGGACGTGAAGTACGCGCTGGAGGATGCCGTGAAGCAGAACTTCATCGACCCCATGCAGCACATGCAGCAGAAGGATCTCAAAGAGGTTGCCGGACTGGACTTTGGGAACGTCAGGCAGATATTGGATTTAGCATCAAAATGAATTTTTACACGATTTTTTCCTACGAGCTAGCCAGCAGGGTCAATAGAGACTCAAGGGTAACTGCTCCATTGAAACTTCTAGCCAAAAGGGACATGTTTCGAGCTTCGGTACCAGCAATGTTCTGGAACATATTATTTGATTGGAATCTGAGGTTTAGGTTACGAAACAATTGGGGAACGTGGAGAAACTACGAGCTGCAGGTGGCGCACCATCGAAAGAAGCTGCAAGGCCGCCGGCTGGACTACGACTGCAAAAAGCGGCAGGCAGTGGCCGGGAAACAGGACGACCTCTTCCTGGCCGAGGAGAAGCTGGAGGAGTCCAAGCGCCTGGCTGAAACCGCCATGTTCAATGTACACACACACTTTTTTTATCGCTCAAAATCAATAAATTCTAAAATCAATAAATCCTAAAACAAGACTAAAATACTACAGCATGAGCAGCTTATGAATGGTCAATCATCAAAAAGAACTAGGCAATGTGTGACAAAATCGTGATAAATTTAGATTTAAATTATAAACCAATTTGAATTAAAATTTTAACAGGTTCATCCACAACATCCACTGATCATTCATAAGCAGGCGGCAATTTTGGCACAAAGAGGACAAAAATTAGTGAAAAATAAATTATAAAATATAACTAGTGAAATAAAAAAATATGTTAAAATGTAATTAAATGCCTTAAAATGAGATCAAGGAAATTTTTCTGAAATTTTGGTCATGATAAAATTATAAGTTTACTAAATAAGGCGTAGCAAAATAAAACAAACAAAATTGAAACTAAATTGAAATTAGCCAATCGAAGGATAAATTTTGCAGGCATTTGCAATATGATCAATTTTTTAATTTCATCTCAATCACGCTTCAACTTTGACACTTTTTTATGCAAGAGGCTAAAATTGATTTAGTAAAGTTCACAAATAACATCATTTAAACATTTAAAATACTGGAATAATCTAGGTGATAGGGTTCCTGCCATAAATTGCCGCCTGCTTATGAATGATCAGTGGATTTTGTGGATGAACCTGTTAAAATTTTAACTCAAATTGGTTTATAATTTAAATCTAAATTTATCACGATTTTGTCACACCTTGTCTAGTTCTTTTTGATAATTGACCATTCATAAGCTGCTCATGCTGTAGCATTTTAGTCTTGTCTAGATCTTGGCCATGTGGAAGAAATATTAACTTCCCACATTAAGAAGGCTTCAATGCTTTCGATGGCAAAAGGTCCATCGTTTAGTGTTTTGTTTCTGGCGATCAATTTTATTGCTTTTTTGGAAAATAATTCAAAATTTGGAAAGTGTGGCCATCTTTAACTTAGGCTGTTAACTTACAAGCAACCACCTACATTTTGATTGCCCATTCATAACTAGGGCGCTGTTGCCCTCTAAGACTCCATTAAACTCAAACCTATTCCATGCAAGCTAACCTGCGCATCAGTTTATATAATATAAAACTGCGCAGTTTAGTTCATACTTGTTATTATTGCAGGTTTTTTTGAATTTTCTAAATTTCTAGGGCCAAAATCAAATTTTCATGATTTTCCTCCTCGAGATCTCCCTCCAAGCTTTCGATTGGTATATATATGTCCATGGTTTTATCCAAAATCCAAGGCGCTGAACCCCGTCACAGGCAGCCACCCAAAAACTCGATCACCCATTCATAACTAGGGCGCTGTCGCGCCCTAGGATCAGTAAATCCAAAAATCAATAAATGAAGGATTTATTTAGTGAATGGGTCAAAATTCGGACATCTCTGCGACCCCTAGGGTACAAATGGGAAGGGGTGTGGGTGTTGAAGGTGCTGGAGAACGATGTGGAGCAGATCAGCCAGCTCTGCGCACTGGTGAATGCCCAGCTGGACTACCATCGGCAGACCACCGGCATCCTGGAGTCCCTCCAGGACACACTCAAGGACAGGTCTCCTTCCATACCTTAGCCGCCCTGTATTCAGTTCAGATCCTTAGAGCTCTTCATCCTTTCCTAATTTTTTCAACATTTTTTTTACATTTTTGACTTTATCTGCGTAATTATTTTTTTCCTTTTCAATATTTTCAAATCGTCCTCTATGGATAAAGAATTCAGGAGCAAATCCTTAGTGCCGTACATCCAAAGAACCAAACGTTTATACTATCAAAAGGAAATAATATTTTCAGCGAATAAAGTCAAGAAATCAGCTTACTTAATTTAATCAACGAAAATTCGTTCAAGGAATAATTTAGAGCTAATCCAAAATTTTAGAAAATTATCTAAATCTACTAAAAGCTCCGGCAAACATTTGCTTAGTGGAATGAGTACTATATTTGCAGACTGGAGGATGCTTCGCGTCGCACGCGCTCTGAGCACGTGGTGAAGCCGGTGCTCTCAGCCCGGACGACGCCGCGCTCCAAGAGCCCCGTGCCCAGCGAAGGTCAGAAAAATTTTAAAAATATTTTAAAAATATATTTCAATTATTGCAAAGGCTTCCCGGGCACCCCCAGTCACCAGCCGGCCGAGGCCTGGGCGCCTCCGGGCCAGCAGCAGCAGGCGGCCAACGGGCGAGGACCCGGCGCCGATCCTTGGGCTTCGGCTGCTGGCCAGACAACGGGCCCGCCGCCTGCCTACCAGGCCAAGCCCAGTGAGCACTTTTGATGGGCTGGAACTGGAGAGGAGGAGGAGGTTTGGGGGTAGGGTTTGGAATTCGGGGTTTGTTTTGGGATATGGGGAGGAGGAAGCAGTGGGGCTTCTGGTGAGCTAGGGAGAGAGGGAAACTGGAACCAGGTGTTGACAAGCTAAGACGAAATTTGTTTTGATACAGGAGCCACTAGTCAGAGAGCAAAGATTTATTGCTGCGTGAGAGGATGTTTCATGCAAAAAAGTCCTAGGCCTCGTTCGTAGCTTAACTCAATCTTTGAAAAGGCCAAAAAAGTCACTGAGCGAACGATTTGACCTATAATCCATGAGCAAACCTGAGGCTTGTTTTGAGTAAACTCAGGGACTCCTTAAGTAATTAGCAAAAAAATCAATTTGCGCTGATTAAGGCGGGCCGTCGGGACCGCACTGCAAGGCGCTGTACGACTTCGAGGCGGAGAACGAGGGGGAGCTGACATTCAAGGAGGGCAACATCATCAACCTCATCAGCCGCATCGACGAGAACTGGTTCGAGGGCTCCCTGGCCTCTGGGCAGGCCGGCTTCTTCCCCGTCTCCTATGTTCAGGTAGGCACAAACGCCTCTTCGATTCGAGCAAAATTTTGAACAAATTAGTTTTGGAAAATTTGGATCAATTTTTTTAAACAATTTTTAAATAAACGTCTGTTTTTACTTGATAAAGCTTTTCTTTACACTGCTCATTGATAATTCTAGTGAGCCTGTTTTTTGCGAGCATTTCTTAGCCTCTAAACTGAAATTTTTCATTCATTTTTGGAAAAATTAAAGAAAATTTTGGAGCAAATTACTTTGGGAAAATATGAAATAACTTTACTCTTAAACCGTTTTTATATAGTGGCAAAAACGCTTTTCAAACCCTCCAAAGCAGTATAATTCTTCCATTCTCTGCCTCAAATTCCTCGCCTCACCTCACGCTTCAACTTTTTTCAGGTCGTGGTGCCCCTGCCATCCTAAAGGCCCCGGCTTCAGTGAACCCGTCAAAAAGCCCCAGCATCACTTACCCCAGCTCTCTCCTTAGCCCACATTCTCCGCCATATGCCATCTCTCCAGCCCTCTGTCCATATCCTCGCATTTAGGCCTGGGACAAGAGAGACCTGAATCCAGATCCTTTACTATCGAAGCCCACTCAGACCCCGAGGCATTTCACCCCAGTTTCCCGCTTTGAGTAGTTGTCATTATTGTGCAGTTCAGCGCCCACTGTTCATCGCCCATGTATCCAACGGCTTGCTGTGTTTGGGACGGCGTGTTGATTGTGATAAGTGATTGGGAGACTCTTAGGAAACATAGGGGGCGGTTTTGGTGAACTGGCCCCTTGATGCAATGTATACAGTCTAGTTTGCTGTTGGACTAGCCCAGACGAGAAACTGTGGTTCGTGTTGGTTCGCTTAGTTCTCCATTATTTGACGGCTTGCCCAAGCTTGGGCTTCCCAATGGCTACCCAGTGGCTATCGCCCCTCATTCTCTCGCCTCTAGCAGTGATGGTGAAATTTGACATACCCAGCTACACTGGTCCACCCACTCTTTTGCCACACGTCATTCCACATTTTTCCACTCTTGATCCACATTCGGTCTCGCGATTTGGCTGTCTGAGCCTAGATTTGCGGAGAATATAGCAGCTGCTGTTGCTCCAATAAAACGCACACCAGCAGCTGTGGCAAGCTTGGAGAAATACAGCATTCGTCCAAATAAAGCAGTATTCCCAGAAAATCGTAATTATGCACAAATGAAAAAATTGGATAATAAATCACAGAAACTTTCAGAAACCACAATAGATAGTTTTCACAATCCAGAAAACGCACTTGGGAAATTCACCCAAAATACAGCTTTCGTTTCAAGCAAAAAATGCAAAATATCAAACAAAGCTTTGTCTCTTAAGAAATCTAAATTTTTGCACGTGCAAATCCCCCCTGTTTGCTTCAAAGACCCTTTTCCTTTCAAGTCAAAAAAAGTTGCAAAACACCTCAATCTCCTAACGTTTTTTCCTCAAAACCGCCTGATTAATTGCCTCCCCGGCGGCATGCCCCTCGAGACGATCCTCAAGAAGCCCCCTCCTCAAAAGGGCAGGCGCCCAGGACATTTGTCAGTCCTGGCCTAGAAGGAGGCGCAAATAAGTGGAGGCCGTGGAGAGAGTGGAAGGGCCTGCCCCTCCCCTTGCTTCAGGCCAGTGGGAGAGAGAGAGAGCGGCCAAGAAAAGGGGGAGAGAAGCTCCTTGCCCATCGATTGCTCCTGGCGCGCTCGCTCCGTTTCGGGCCTCCCTCCTCCTATAGTCTACGTCTTCTTCTATTCCAGTGAAAGGCCTCTCTCAATTGGGCCTCCTAGTCATGAGGCATCTGCTGGCTGCTCTGTTGGCGGTGACTTCCAAAAGCGGTGCTCTAAGGCCGGACCCTGGCACCTGGGAGCTGGACTCGGAGCTGGGCTGCACCAACGACTCCACCATCGTGGCTCTTCTTCTAGACGTGAGTGGATTATATTCGGTGGGTGTGGGAGGGACTGAGAGGGTGCTAGGCGGCTTAATGAGCATGATTTGGGCCAGGGGAGGGGCAGAGGGGGAGGAGAAAAAGGCTGAGCAATCGATTTCGATCCTGCGAGGTCTTGTAAAGAAGTAGTGGTTTGGAGAAAGCAATATGTGACCAGTCCACACCAACGACTCCACCATCGTGGCTCTGCTTCTAGATGTGAGTGGATTATATTCGGTGGGTGTGGGAGGGTGCAGAGAGGGTGATAGGCGGCTTAATGAGCATGATTTGGGGCCTAGAGGGAGGGGCAAAAGGGGGGAGGGGATGAGAGGAAAAGGCTGAGCAATCGATTTTTGAGAGGGCCCGGAAATCCTTCGAGGTCTTGTAAAGAAGTAGTTGTTTGGAGACAACACTATAGGACCAGTCCATAGTCTCAGGCCTGATTCTTACCAGCCCATAAAAATTTTTCCCATTTCTTTGAAAAACCATGAATCCCTTTTGGTCACAATAGCCAACAAATTAGTTTAGGTCAATATATATTGGCCATGGTTAAGGGTGAGTGCTAGTCAAACAAACAGACTCTGGCCACTGCTCCTATTTGCTTCGGACTTCGGTGCAGGGCTACAACAAGAATGCGATCCCGGGCGGCGGCAACGTGGTGGTGGAGGTGGACATCTGGGTCCAGGAGGTCTCCAAGATCATCGAGATCAACTCAGAGTTCGAGCTGGACATTTATGTCACGGAGCAGTGGATGGACCAGAACCTGGCATTTGACCATCTGGACCCTTGCAAGCTCAACCTCTCCTTGGATGGTTTTGGGGCCTTTGGGGGCAGAGGTACGGAGGGCGAGAGCAAAATTCTAGGTGGAACTCTGCTGAAAGAGATCTGGAACCCAAGAGCGTGTTTTGTGAACTCCAAAAACGCCTCCATCCACCGCTCACCATTCACCAACATATTCCTCATGATCTACAGGTTTTTGGCTTGTTTATTCAATGGGGGAAGAGATAAATCATTAATTGACAGCAATGGAACTGTCTGGCTGAATTACCGCATTAAACTGACAGGGCCTTGTCAAAAAGATCTAAAGGTCATTGTCACTTCTCTATTCAGCAGGATTCTAGACGCAGATTTCATCTTGCAGACTTTCCCCATCGACAATCAACAGTGCTTCTTGGTCTACGAATCGTTCAATCACAATTTCCAAGTGCTGCTGTTTCCAGGCAAAATGGAGCTAAATATGCGTTATTTACAGGAGGTGCAAATGTACTGGAGCACTATACGACCGCCAGTTATTCTGCTGAAAGAGATAGTATTACCTGACTACGTTCTAATCAACTTCACTTACGGAGAGGTCAAAAGAGTAAGCTATCTTTTATTTTCTGTCAAGAAATCCCATAATATCGCTTCGAAATACAGCTCTATCCGCCTGGAGTATGGCAGGAGCTGCTGGCTCGATTCACATTCCAGCGCCGCTATGGATTCTACATATTGCAGGCAATCCTTATTTTTTAAAAAATATTTTTTAGTAATTTTTGCAAAAGTTTTTGAATATTTTTTTCAACTTTAAGAATGAATCGGTGGTTTGGAGTTTGATACCATGCTCATTTGCAGGCTTATGTGCCAGCCTATCTGTCGGTCCTGCTCTCCTGGGTCTCTTTTTTTCTTGGCGCAAAGAACATGGCACCGGTTGGTTTGCTTAATTTTTAATTTTAATTTAATTTTTTTAATTTTTTTCTTAAAAACAATGTGCTCATAACTGCTTTACAGAGAACAACGGTAGGCGTTAATTCGTTACTGGCATTGACGTTTCAATTTGGC
The DNA here is from genome assembly GCA_030248095.1 of Ptycholaimellus sp. GST1_10. Lineage (NCBI taxonomy): Eukaryota > Metazoa > Nematoda > Chromadorea > Chromadorida > Chromadoridae > Ptycholaimellus > Ptycholaimellus sp. GST1_10. The sequence goes on along the minus strand of JASANA010001856.1, from coordinate 652 downwards.
TCCATCGTCAACAATCTACCAAGAACAAGCGACGTCAAAGCCATCGACGTCTGGATATTGAGGTTGTTGATGGAATTTTAAACACTGTTAAAGAGAGCTTTATTGAAAACATCGGAAATCACAGAAACGAAAAATGTTGACCACTTTTTTGAAAATAGACTAAAATTCTAATATTTGGTGGTCTATGAGTGGTCAAAACTAAGAAAACAGTTTGATATGACGCTGTTCTTTACTTTTTCACGGCAATCATACTCAGCACAATACTCCAAAAGTAAAAAACAATCGGATAAAATTAAAAATAAATAAAGCAAAATCACTAAAAAAGTTTCAGTTGCATGGCGTTTATATTCGCCTCACTTATGGAGCTGGCTGTCGTTGGGTGGATAGTTCGCTACGAGCTCAACAATACGCTTAGGTTTCGATTGCAGCTTCTGCTTGACAGCACATATTCTCGTTTTTCGATTAATTTAACGCTGTTCAAATCGTTGTAATCACATTTGAATAATCGAATGGAAGCTATTGCTTCGTTTTCATTACAAGTATGAATTTTTCAAGCGTACTAGATGAAAAATTTTAGAAACTACATGGCTGAAAAGTGAATTGCAAAATTAAAATCCAATAAAAATGTTTTTTTACAAGGACGAAAATTTTG
>JASANA010001854.1:0-16024 GCA_030248095.1 Ptycholaimellus sp. GST1_10 | reverse complement strand
AGTGACCAGTTAGCGCATTCCTACTTCATCCAGTTAGCGCCAATGATGGCTGGGTAAGGACATTGGTTATCTGCCACTATGATTGTCCTGGTGAGTATTGACTTCATGCAAAGTTCTATTCGTACTTCGGTGATGCCCAGCAAGGGAGCTTCCCCTGTCAGTGTTTGTATAGTGCCAGGTATGCAGTTCCATTCTTCCTGTGGTTGTACCTTAATGACTGTACTTATGGGCATGATGGTGATGCTTGCACAGGTGTCCCAGGCTGCCATCATTGGTATCTTCTCCCTTCCCAGCTTGGATTGCACCATAGGAGTCTCTGCTGGTTGTCCTTCCATCCATGTCGCATGGCAGGTGTGTTTTGGCCCTGCCCTCCCTGGGTAGAAGGGGCTTGTCGTGATGTCCAGGGTGGTGGGCCTGCTGACTGTCACTTCTTTGCGCTTTGGCGGCTGTCCCTCTCCTAAGCCCAGTTTTGGAGCTGGCTCTGGGTGTATCAGAGCCTGTTCCTCTTTGGTTCTGGTGGATTTCCCGTGCTCTGTGCTGTCCTCATCTTCTGATTCTTCAAACTGCAGGGGTGTCTTTGGTTTTGGCCTGTTAGGGCCCCTCAGTTTTAGCCGTCTGATCTCCTCCCAACACTGCGGAGGTATTGTCTGGTATTTCTTCAGATGTTCCTTTAATCTGTTGGCTATTCGTCCCACTGACATCTGTTCTTGCTGCCCTCCTGTCGGGGTTGTTGGGATTGGTTCTGTTATTGGAGTTGGTCCTGCCCTGTCCTGGGCCTTCTGGGATTCCTGTTCCATTACCTTGTCCTTGGCGCTGGTTTCTGTTATTGCTACCGTTGGCTTTGAGGTTGCTTCCTCCGGTGTTTGGTATCCCTGTGGTGTTTTCTTCAAGATGAGGACCTTCTGACCTGGTTGTGTTCCTGCACACTGCCCTCTATGTCCCCACCTGGTGGTTGGCAGTGCCCATCTTCTTGGGAGTGCCCACCTTCTGGTGCCGAGTTTGTGTGTGGCCTTGATTTTCCTCACGGTCCACTGCCATCCTCCACAACAGCAGCAGGCATATATGATGCTGGCCACCACTGCCATGCCAATGAGGGCTTGCAACCAGTTAAGGTGTCCTCCCCAAAGGATGGAGAAGATGCCCCATCCTACAATCGCTCCTGCCCTGTCTATCTGACGTACATTGATCTCTCCCTTCCCATCAAGGTCTAGAAAATGTAGTTGTGCTGCACCTTGAGGTTCGAAGCATGTCGGAGATGTCCTTGTGTCAGTGTCTGTCGCAATGATGCTAGCCCATATGCAAAGTATGCATGGAATATGGGTGTCTTCTGGTGCAACTCCAGTGTTTCAGGTTGGAGAGGGCCTGGCAATGGTGGCACCTCCCCCAACTATGCTTTCTCTGTCTCTTCAGAAGGATGCACCCACAGGGTGCTGTTCCTTAGTTGCACTAGCTGCACCCTGGCCTGGGCACAGGGCGCCCCTTGAGGCCATGAGGTGATCTCGTTGGTGCTAAGGGCTAGGTATCCCTGGTGTGTTTGATTGTGTGCTCGATATCCTAGCGGCACTGTCCCTTGTCTACAATGAGTTGCTGGGCCAAACCAGATCTGGTCCTCCTCCAGTTCCTGGCAACTTCTTATCCTGATGTATGTCCCCGTCACCTCAGCTTGTACTGGGTGGCCTAAGATCTGCCTCAGCGTCCTGGTGGGCTGGGTGAGCAGCAGTGTGCCGTAGTTCATGGCACTGAGCTGTACCACTTGGCATATTGCTCTTGCATTGATCAGGAATGGCTTTTTTGTCATTCTCCGCATCACCGTCCATAATCCCTGTAGGTGACTGGCCAGGAACTCATCAGTGACTATCCCCAGCATGTTCTTCCCTAGCTTGAGTGCCCTTCTAGGTTTTCGGTTGCTTCGTGGCTGAGGGGCCTGCGGGACCTCCTCCTCTTTCCAATTGATGGGTACCTTCTTCCCCTCTTTCACCCATACCCCTTGATCATACATGATTACTGGGAATCCAAATGGTGCTTTGGGTGAGGGGTTGTGGAAAGTCAATGCCATGTTGGCATCCTGGCTCAAGAAGGTGTTACCCACCCGGGTGCCATGGATAGGTCTGAGGTGCCAGATGGGGCACATGGCTGAGTAATCAACCTTCCAGACAGCCATGGCCCCTGTGGCCTTGACTTGACAATGCCCTACAGTGTAATTGCAAGTGGCCAAGTCTACTGCCAATGAGGATGGTGCAGAGTCCCCATATTTAATATGAATAGGTGCATACTCCAATGAACACCCTCCCAATGTTCGCTGCACCCATTTACAACAGCCTAGCACTGGTGTCCCCCAAGTTCTCGACAATGGCTGTGCTATCTTCCAAATTGTGGGAGTTTCTTTTATTTGCTCCAAAGTGCCAAACTCACATACCTTGTGCTGTTCCATGAGTTGAAATTCCTTCAAGGAGACGGGCAGGTCCTCCACTGTCTCCTCTGTAGCTGCATGGGTGTAGAAGAAGAAGACCTTCATGCGTAGCTTCTTCATCAACTTTCTGCAGATATACCCTTTTGTGGTGTGCTGCCACACATTGGTGCCACACACACAATCTGTGTACTTCCATAATTCTTGACCTGCATAGTATGCATCACCCTTAGAAACAGAATCTGCGTACTTCAATAATTCTAGACCGGCATATTATGCATCGCCCTTAGAAACAGAATCTGCGTACTTCCATACTCCTTGACCTGCATAGTATGCATCGCCCTTAGAAACAGAATCTGCGTACTTCCATAATTATTGACCTGCATAGTATGCATCGCCCTTAGAAACAGAATCTGCGTACTTCCATAATTCTTGACCTGCATAGTATGCATCGCCCTTAGAAACAGAATCTGCGTACTTCCATAATTATTGACCTGCATAGTATGCATCGCCCTTAGAAACATAATGGCTGTACTTTGATAATTCTTGACCTGCATAGTATGCATCGCCCTTAGAAACATACTCGTTGTACTTTGATAATTCTTGACCTGCATAGTATGCATCGCCCTTAGAAACAGAATCTGCGTACTTCCATAATTCTTGACCTGCATAGTATGCATCGCCCTTAGAAACAGAATCTGCATACTTCCATAATTCTTGACCTGCATAGTATGCATCGCCCTTAGAAACAGAATCTGCGTACTTCCATAATTCTTGACCTGCATAGTATGCATTGCCCTTAGAAACAGAATCTGCGTACTTCCATAATTCTTGACCTGCATAGTATGCATCGCCCTTAGAAACAGAATCAGTGTACTTCCATAATTCTTGACCTGCATAGTATGCATCGTCCTTAGAAACAGAATCTGTGTACTTCCATAATGCTTGACCTGCATAGTATGCATCACCCTTAGAAACAGAATATGCGTATTTCCATAATTCTTGACCTGCATAGTATGCATCACCCTTAGAAACAGAATATGCGTACTTCCATAATTCTTGACCTGCATAGTATGCATCACCCTTAGAAACAGAATCTGTGTACTTCCATAATTCTTGACCTGCATAGTATGCATTGCCCTTAGAAACAGAATCTGCCTACTTCAATAATTCTTGACCTGCATAGTATGCATCGCCCTTAGAAACAGAATCTGCGTACTTCCATAATTCTTGACCTGCATAGTATGCATCGCCCTTAGAAACAGAATCTGTGTACTTCCATAATTCTTGACCTGCATAGTATGCATCGCCCTTAGAAACAGAATCTGTGTACTTCCATAATTCTTGACCTGCATAGTATGAATCACCCTTAGAAACAGAATCTGCGTACTTCCATAAGTCTTGACCTGCATAGTATGCATCACCCTTAGAAACAGAAAATGCGTACTTCCATAATTATTGACATGCTTAGTATTCATTGCCCTTAGAAACAGAATCTGCGTACTTCCATATTTCTTGACCTGCATAGTATGCATCGCCCTTAGAAACAGAATCTACGTACTTCCAAAATTCTTGACCTGCATAGTATGCTTCGCCCTTAGAAACTGAATCTGCATTCTTCCATATTTCTTGACCTGCATAGTACGCATTGCCCTTAGAAACAGAATCTGCACACCTCCATAATTCTTGACCTGCATAGTATGCATCGCCCTTAGAAACAAAATCTGCGTACTTCCATAATTCTTGACCTGCATAGTATGCATCGCCCTTAGAAACAGAATCTGCGTACTTCCATAATTCTTGACCTGCATAGTATGCATTGCCCTTAGAAACAGAATCTGCGTACTTCCATAATTCTTGACCTGCATAGTATGCATTGCCCTTAGAAACAGGATCTGCATACTTCCATATTTCTTGAACTGCATAGTATGCATCGCCCTTAGAAACAGAATCTGCGTACTTCCATAATTCTTGACCTGCATAGTATGCATCGCCCTTAGAAACAGAATCTGCGTACTTCCATAATTCTTGACCTGCATAGTATGCATCGCCCTTAGAAACAGAATCTGTGTACTTCCATAATTCTTGACCTGCATAGTATGCATCGCCCTTAGAAACAGAATCTGCGTACTTCCATAATTCTTGACCTGCATAGTATGCATCGCCCTTAGAAACAGAATCTGCGTACTTCCATAATTCTTGACCTGCATAGTATGCATCGCCCTTAGAAACAGAATCTGCGTACTTCCATAATTCTTGACCTGCATAGTATGCATCGCCCTTAGAAACAGAATCTGCGTACTTCCATAATTCTTGACCTGCATAGTATGCATCGCCCTTAGAAACAGAATCTACGTACTTCCAAAATTCTTGACCGGCATATTATGCATCGCCCTTAGAAACAGAATCTGTGTACTTCCATAATTCTTGACTTGCATAGTATGCATCGCCATTAGAATCAAAATCTGCATACTTCCATAATTCTTGACCTGCATAGTATGCATTGCCCTTAGAAACAGAATCTGCGTACTTCCATAATTCTTGACCTGCATAGTATGCATCGCCCTTAGAAACAGAATCTGCCTACTTCCATAATTCTTGACCTGCATAGTATGCATTGCCCTTAGAAACAGAATCTGCACACCTCCATAATTCTTGACCTGCATAGTATGCATCGCCCTTAGAAAAAAAATCTGCGTACTTCCATAATTCTTGACCAGCATATTATGCATCGCCCGTAGAAACAAAATCTGTGTTCTTCCATAATTATTGACATGCATAGTATACATTGCCCTTAGAAACAGAATCTGCGTACTTCCATATTTCTTGACCTGCATAGTATGCATCGCCCTTAGAAACAGAATCTACGTACTTCCAAAATTCTTGACCTGCATAGTATGCTTTGCCCTTAGAAACTGAATCTGCATTCTTCCATATTTCTTGACCTGCATAGTACGCATTGCCCTTAGAAACAGAATCTGCACACCTCCATAATTCTTGACCTGCATATTATGCATCGCCCTTAGAAACAAAATCTGCGTACTTCCATAATTCTTGACCAGCATATTATGCATCGCCCTTAGAAACAGAATCTGCGTACTTCCATACTCCTTGACCTGCATAGTATGCATCGCCCTTAGAAACAGAATCTGCGTACTTCCATAATTCTTGACCTGCATAGTATGCATTGCCCTTAGAAACAGAATCTGCGTACTTCCATAATTCTTGACCTGCATAGTATGCATTGCCCTTAGAAACAGAATCTGCGTACTTCCATAATTCTTGACCTGCATAGTATGCATTGCCCTTAGAAACAGAATCTGCGTACTTCCATAATTCTTGACCTGCATAGTATGCATCGCCCTTAGAAACAGAATCTGTGTACTTCCATAATTCTTGACCTGCATAGTATGCATCACCCTTAGAAACAGAATCTGCGTACTTCCATAAGTCTTGACCTGCATAGTATGCATCACTCTTAGAAACAGAATATGCGTACTTCCATAATTATTGACATGCATAGTATACATTGCCCTTAGAAACAGAATCTGCGTACTTCCATATTTCTTGACCTGCATAGTATGCATCGCCCTTAGAAACAGAATCTACGTACTTCCAAAATTCTTGACCTGCATAGTATGCTTTGCCCTTAGAAACTGAATCTGCATTCTTCCATATTTCTTGACCTGCATAGTATGCATTGCCCTTAGAAACAGAATCTGCACACCTCCATAATTCTTGACCTGCATAGTATGCATCGCCCTTAGAAACAAAATCTGCGTACTTCCATAATTCTTGACCGGCATATTATGCATCGCCCTTAGAAACAGAATCTGCGTACTTCCATACTCCTTGACCTGCATAGTATGCATCGCCCTTAGAAACAGAATCTGTGTACATCCATAATTCTTGACCTGCATAGTATGCATTGCCCTTAGAAACAGAATCTGCGTACTTCCATAATTCTTGACCTGCATAGTATGCATTGACCTTAGAAACAGAATCTGCGTACTTCTATAATTATTGACCTGCATAGTATGCATTGCCCTTAGAAACAGGATCTGCGTACTTCCATAATTCTTGACCTGCATAGTATGCATCGCCTTTAGAAACAGAATCTGTGTACTTCCATAATTCTTGACCTGCATAGTATGCATCACCCTTAGAAACAGAATCTGCGTACTTCCATAAGTCTTGACCTGCATAGTATGCATCACCCTTAGAAACAGAATATGCGTACTTCCATAATTATTGACATGCATAGTATACATTGCCCTTGGAAACAGTATCTGAGTACTTCCATATTTCTTGACCTGCATAGTATGCATCACCCTTAGAAACAGAATCTACGTACTTCCAAAATTCTTGACCTGCATAGTATGCTTTGCCCTCAGAAACTGAATCTGCATTCTTCCATATTTCTTGACCTGCATAGTACGCATTGCCCTTAGAAACAGAATCTGCACACCTCCATAATTCTTGACCTGCATAGTATGCATCGCCCTTAGAAACAAAATCTGCGTACTTCCATAATTCTTGACCGGCATATTATGCATCGCCCTTAGAAACAGAATCTGCGTACTTCCATACTCCTTGACCTGCATAGTATGCATCGCCCTTAGAAACAGAATCTGTGTACTTCCATAATTCTTGACTTGCATAGTATGCATCGCCATTAGAATCAGAATCTGCGTACTTCCCTTAGTATGCATGATTGTAGAGCAAGCCTAGATTCCTCAGTTCAAAAGTGTTTTAACTTTCCATTTCTGCTTGATTCTTGATGCTGTGCGCAACGTCTTTTGATCATCTTTTTTATCAATTATATTGCACACACTAACACTATGTTCAACGGTGGATATCAGAAGTGGTAGAATCAAAGAAGCAGATCAAGACTAGGCGGAAGCAGCTGCCACCAGTAGATTCCTTGGTATGTCTCAATCACCTCCGAAACTTGGAGGATGCCGCTAAGGAGGCATATGGAACTTTTACTGATACCATATTTCGTGTGTGTGGCCACAAGCTAGCTGATGATATACCCATGCTTCTGAAGGGGGGTGGGGGAAGAAATGAATGACTACTCTGTTTCATTAGCAGATGCGAAGAAGCAGCAGTAGGGCAGCAGCAGCAGCAGGAGTTTGGACGTAAACTTTATCTTTCATTTTCTCTTTGACTTACTGATATTTTGGGGCTTTTCTCGCGAGTGTGGACTAAGTTGTGCATGCTCTTTCCAGTGCAAAAAAAAATTAGAAATATAAGGTGCTCCTAGCGGGAGCAAGAACCTTATCAAATTTAAGATCTAGCATTAACCCCGAAAGTATACACCTGAGTCGAAAAGGGCCTGGGCGCTGACACTTCGCTACGCTCGTTCGCGCCAGGCCAATAGATCGTGCGCGCAAAGAACAACTTGAATAGTAGCAGCACTAGCAGGTGACCAGCTGAGAATTGCATCAAAGTCCTTGATTATTTTTTTCACAAACTATATGTTTAAGTCCTTTTCACTTATGTGTCTACGTTTAACGTTGGTTTGAAACCACATACGTGTCTTTTTGAGTAATATTTAATTCAGTCAGTTTGAGACATTGATTTCTTTTCTTTTCACGAACTTTCACGAACTTTTCACGAACTTTCCTCTATTATTTCAATGTTAATCAATTCCCCAATTAGATTCATTGTTCCATTTATATCTATACAGGTAGTCCCCAATATAAAAGTTGCGTTTCTGGCATGCAAAAGTTGGAAAAATATGTGAGAACACTTACGCAAACAAACATTGTATGGATAATACGCATAAAAGAATGAACATATTTAGGTATCAGAAACCAAAAATTCAAAATGGAAAATGAAAACTACAGTTCATCAAACGCATCAAAATCTTCTAGTTCTGCGGAAGACTTGAGCTCAGTTGCAACAGTAGCTGATAAAAGGTTAATCCTACTTCGCCATGGTGAACGAGTTGATAGGATATTTCCTCACTGGCAAGCATTATCAAAGGACAAAAGCTCTGGCATGTATAGACCATATAATCTAAACCTACCTCTAAGTCTTCCTAAAAGGAAAAATATTAATGATTTTAAAGATGACAGCCCATTAACTGAACTTGGATCTGCAACGGCACAGCTTATAGGAAATGGAATTCGCAAGGCAGCCTTAGAACCGGACTTTATATTTACATCCCCAGCTCTTCGATGTATTCAGACAGCTGCACATGCAATTCGTCGTTTTAAATGTCCCGAAGCTGTAAAGATTTGCATAGAACCTGGATTATATGAATGGGCTGGATCAAATACACCAGGTCGAGGGCATAAATTTCCCACATGGCTTACAGGCGAAGAACTGAAGAATTCCGATTTTCCTATTGACATGAACTATTCGCCTGTCATCAAATCATCTGATCTTCAAAAAGTTGGATTCGCGGAAACATTAGAAGAATTCAAACATAGAGTAAATAATGTCATTCAATGTATATTGTCAAAATATCCCTCTACTTTTACATTTTTACTGGTAACCCATGCGCCGTTTATGGACACAGCTGCACAATTGCTCCTCCATGGAACAGAAACGAGAGCACCAACATTTCAAGAAATGGATAAAATGGGGGTAATGTACCCATTCCTCTCTTTGCTGATATTTGCACCGCTGCCAAGAATAGAACAAAATGGGTCTAATTCAAAAGCTTCGTCTTCAGAACTCAAATGGTCTTTAGTTCCAAACATCATACCTCCTTTATCTTTTCATGACTTTTCAAATCGCATTTCATCCGCATTTCTTTATCGTGCTTAAGTTATTTCACCTTGCCTTATTTACTCAATCTTTTAAAATTTGATCTTTATGTTTATGTTCTAGATGATAATTCAATAATCACAATGTAGTTTATAACCCAAATTACATCTTTGAGGATGCATAAAGAATTAATAATACGAACATTTAGAAAATTAATAAGTGTGGTGCAACTCAAATGGTGACCGCAATGTGTGTATATCCCTGTAAATTAGTCTTTGTAGTTTATAGATTCTGGCATAATCAAGCATGATTACCAAATATTGATGGTTGTGGTAAAAATTGAGTTATATGGCGATATTTATATGATAGAGCAACTAGACATCAAGATACGAATAGTGTTTGTACATTCGCAGATAAACCACTGTTCCCAGAGTTTTACTAGGTATTTAATTTATGTCTGGCACACTTTTGCAAATTTAGTTTCAAACGACAGTGCCATGAGGATGGTGTCAAAATAAATAAATATATAAAAACAATTGTGGCGTTTCCCAAGCCGGTTTCGTTGACCTTGGGTTGATGAGGCGGGCGGAGAAGGGCTGAGATCATTCTGTCTATAAACCAGGTCCTTTCGCCTTCCCCGTTCCCTGCTCGGTGAATGACTAAAGAGATCCTTGCAATGTTCCTGCTGTAATGCACCACAGCGTTTGGTAGCAGAGAGTGGTTTGCTCAGCTGTACCCTACGACCTACCACCTCTACAAAGCCGACTACAATGACCAGCCCAACTTCCGCCTACAGTGCCTCTTCTACAACTTCAGCCTTTGGTTTCGCCACCTTCTAACGACGGTGTTCGAGTCAACTGCTCAAGTCACCAATCTACCGCGACAGGACAGCAAATTGAGAACAGCCTGCAACTATGGCATTTTGCTTTGCTGCTAGACAGGATCACCTGCAGCAACAGAAATTCACTCAGCCATGGCGGGCCTTGTGAATTTTGATACGATGACATCTGCGACTACGCTGTAAGGAATTGAAAATTGACTTTGAGTCTATTTTCAATATCCGCTCGTCACCAGCAACATTGCAGCTCCGAGTTTCATGCTATCCTTGAACGGATATTGCAAAACTCTCTATGTCAAGCAATGTCATCGATGACATCATCAATGTCATTGCCACCATACTTTGCTGCAACGGGACCAGAAGCGAACTGAAAAGTTCCTCTTCAACCAGCCCGCTTCAATGATTTCACTCTATCCTTACGGATTTTGCAAAACCATTCTACGCCAACGATCCAGACAGAATTTGACATAGCTGCATGGCATTGAAAATTAACTGAAAAGTTTCTTTTCATGCCATCCTTGCAAGCATCATCAACAGGATTTCATTATCCTTTAACGGATTTTGAAATTCTCTACTGCTGCCAGCCCACCAGCTCCGAAACAACTTCGCTGCTGGACTTTGAAAATTGGCTATTGTCAGTTTTCAAATCACTCCACTGCCAGCCCCAGTCTATGTTGGCACAGAATCAACTTCGCTGCTTGGGCATCAAAAACTAACTGCAAAGTTGTTTTCATGCCATCTACGCAAACATCGTCAATGGCAATTTCATTTTCCTAGAACGGATTCTGAAATTCCCCACAGCTACCAGCCACCAGCGGAATCTTTGCCTCCACTGCTAGAGTTTCAAAATTGGCTCCGGTTAGTTTTCAAACTCACTGCTGCCTGCTGCAATCTTCACTGGCCAGCAGCTGCCAGCTATCCAGCAGAACCTTTGTCTTCACTGCTCGAGTTTGGAAATTGGCTCCGATCAGTTTTCAAAACTCACTACTGCCTGCTGCAATCTTTGCCGGCAATCACTGTTTACAAATCCTTTTGGATTTGTGAACTTTCAAGCATCGCTGGAAAAGACCAGCCCGATTCAGAATCGGGCACTGTCTTTCGACATTGCCCATCTAGATTTACTAATCTCTCATGATTACGTAAATCTTTGAGCAAGAAGCTGGAAGACACTCAGCAAAACCGATTCAGAATCGGCCTCTACTCTTTGATGGTTGACAATGACCTGAACAGGTGCAGCCTAGTGGACTGCCTCCACTGTGGCTTCTATGGCCTGCCGGTCACCTGCAACCCCAGCCTGCTTGCCTACAGCCAGAAGGACTACTTCATGGACAGCATCAACTACGAGTGCAACGCCTTCGAGGCCTTCGTCCTCTGCATACACTCCGACTGCAACGCCGGCCACAAAGGGCCCTCCAGAGACATGTGCCCTCCTCCTTATGCCCGTCCCTGAAGACAGTGTAGCTTCTGGACAATTACCGCTGCTCTTGCTATGGCTTCCTGGACGGCCACAACTGGAACCTGAACGTCGCAAACTGTAACCTGTCCGGCATGCTGGATGGATTTGACTGCGGCCTCTGCTACTTCCAGTCCACCATAGGCAACACCAGCTGGCCTCCAAAATCCATCTGATCGACTGCGGCCACTGCTTGCTGCCCATCCGTTGCTCTGGCATCAAGCAGAAACAGTCCAGCACCTGCGTCACCTTCGACTCTGGCAGCTACATGTATGCGCACAGCGCCATGGAGCTCCACCTAGGAAGACGTCTCTCCAATTCCACAAAGGGGGCCTTCACTATCACTCTCATCCCTTACTCCGCCCATCAGTAAGAGGTCGGTGGTGTACATGGCCTATGGAAACCTGGACGGCTTCTGCAACAACTTTGGCAACTACATGACCATGTACGGTGTCATGAAGTTCCACATCCTGGAAGACGTCCTTTCCAGACCTCACAGGGCCTCCTGCCCTCCACCCTCCTCCTTACTCCGCCCAGAAGTAAGAGGTCGGTGGTGTACCAGGCCCACAGGAACATGGACAGCTTCCTGAACAGCTTCCACTTGCACACCGACGAATTGGCCAACTGCAATCAATTCGTTGCCCGCCAGACTTTGCACTATCTATTGAGATATGCAAATTCTATCTACGCTTCTTTCGATGACTCCAAACTGAGGCAAGAGTTGAGCTAAACATAAAGTTTACGTAACTTGTCAAAGCCTCTTTTGCCTAGCACAGCCTAGTGGACTGCCTCCACTGCGGCTTCTACAGCCTGCCGGTCACCTGCAACCCCAGCCTGCTTGCCTACAGCCAGAAGGACTATTTCATGGACAGCGTCAAATGCGAGTGCAACGCCTTTGAGGCATTCGTCCTCTGCATATGCTCCGACAGCAACGCCGGCCACAAAGGGCCCCCCAGAGACCTGTGCCCTCTTCCTTCTGTCCGTCCCTGAAGACAGCGTAGCTTCTGGACAACTACCGCTGCTCTCGCTACAGCTTCTCAAAGCTTCTCAGCCCAGCCTCCAAGCACCTTCTGTGGAGCTCCAAGGCCCAGACCTGCTCCAGCCAACGCCGCTTGGCCAGCATACAAATGGACACCGACAATCATCTACAAACCTCCTTCCTCCTTTCATCCTTCATAGAGGCCTGGAAGGAGCAGCATCGATTCTGCCTTTCTTTAATGAAATAAATGCGGCAAATCAATGCTTCTATTATCCTAAAGATGGATAAAACAAGACATCTACAGAACTTTGGTTTCTACCCTGCGTCTGACTAAGATTTGCCGGTCTTTTCAATGGCGCAAATCTGCATTGGCTGCGGCATTAGGATCTCCGCCTACAGCCTCAAGATACCCATTGACCTCCCATCATTCCAGACCAATTAATTGGTCGCCAAAGAATGATGTGTCAATGCTCTTCAGCGGCCAGCACATTTCTTCCCTGCTCTTCAGCTACAAAGGACTGAAATGCGCCTGGGACAGGCCTATGGCCATCTGCTTCTACACAGCCTAGTTTATCAAGCTCAGCGGCAACCGGGTCGCCTTCAACTGCAACATGAACCAGGCATGGGCCAACAGCCACCTCATCTACATGGCCTGATTCGGCAGGCACAGGCAGCGGCCACTACGAGTCAATCTGTCCCTGCAATCCCCCTCCAGCAGCCTTCCTCTGTGGACTCCGACAGCAGACGGGAATCGGCAAACAGTAGGACTAACTCTCAATGGTCAACCTTTCATCTCTAGCAGCCTTCCTCTGTGGACTCCGACTTTGGTCTGAGTTGCAAACTCAGATGCCTGCGGAAAGCCCCACCTAAGAGCTACTAGGCACCAGTGGGCAACAACTACTCGGCCTCATTGCTACTCTTCTCTGTTGCCCTTATGGGGGGGAGGCAGCAAGACTGCAAAGGCACGCCCTGCTACACTCTGCCAGCCTTGCTGAGGTAGCGGGAGAACAGCAGGAATCTATGGCTGGGATGGCCAACATAGGAGCGGCTGTCACGTGAGGGTGCTGGCAAAGCTCCCTCGTTCCTTCTCTCTTCTGAGGCACAGCAGCCCATTAGTTACTCTGCAAAGGCCTAGTACGCCTTTTTCCACCTTGAGCCATCAACAGATGAAAGGAGGATGCAGAGGAGAGTGAATTTGTTCTATGGAACTCTGCGCTGACGAGCACAGAATTCGCGACAGCGCAGGCCTACTAGGTGGCCAGGAATGCGCCCAGCCTACCAGGTGGCTGGTTATCAACATGGGAAGGAGAACGGAACAATGAACCCTCAGCACCCGTCGAGGCCTACCAGGTGGCTGATTTGACAAACGCAGACTACTTTGAGTCTGCTTTGCAGCCAACCAAGTGGCTGATCTTGTCAGTGTGGGCCAATAGGAGTCCGCCTTGCAGCTGAACAGGCAGCTGACTGGACAAGCGCATGACATCGTATTCCCCCGTGCTATCTTGGTCAGTACATTCCCGCTCTCCCCCCCTCTCTCTTCAGCGGCCGTTCCCTGACAGCCAAGAACAGGTGGCCGAGCTAGAAGCGCAGACTACATCGAGTCTGCTTTGCATCCAACCAAGTGCCTGATCTCATCAGTGCGGGCCAGTAGGAGTCCGCCTCGCAGCCGAACCAGCTGCTGACTGGACGAGCGCAGACTACATCAAGTCTGTTTTGCAGCCAACCAAGTGGCTGATCTCGTCAACGCGGGCCAGTAGGAGTCCGCCTCGCAGCCAAACAGGCAGCTGACTGGACAAGTGCAGACTACATCAAGTCTGTTGCACAACCAACCAAGTGGCTGATCTCGTCAGTGCAGGCCAGTAAGTGCAGACTACCAGGCATCTGCTTCAACAGCCTAAAAGTGGCTGCTTCGAGGAAACAGACTCTTCAAGATCTGTTTGGTGTGGCATATTACGACTGTTTAAATGGTTTGTAAGGTGCACGGCAGCAGCCATCTGGCAAGCAAAGGCTTAGCCTCAAACCCCCAGCTTCAATCTTTACCTCACTTTGCCGCCTGCTAAGCCATCCTGCCTACGATTCGGCACCCAGCAAAACCCCCCGCCTGCACCCCCTCACTGTACACTCCACTCTTCAGCATGCCACACACACTCCCCAGCAAACCCCCCTGCCTCCACTATCAGGAACTTGCTCTCCCAGTCTTTGCAAATAAGAGGCAGCAAGAAAGAGAGGGCAGAAATAATCCGCCCTCCCTCCGTCGGGCCTATGCTTTTCTGCACAAGCCACAAAAGACGGCCTCCAAGAGAGCGGCAAACAGTGGGCGATTAGTTACCTGCCCTGCCACCACACCCTCTCTTTTTGCCCCCGTCCAGAAAAAGCGTCCTCCAAGAAGCAGCTAAGCGCGGACAACTAATGACTCCACACTGCCACCACCCTCTGCCTTTTTGCGCCCCTCACAAAAAGCGGCCTCCACAAACACTGGCATCCATTTGTCAGCTCTAATCGCCCCATTGCCTCAGCGCCTGGATCGTTTAACAATCCCCCTCTCTCCGCCTAATTGCCCCATTTGTCAGCTTTACACACCCTTCTTCCACACGCACTGGCTGATCGCGCTAAGGGGGCTTCTTTTGATGCCTAATGGTGATAAATGAAGCCAAAGTTGTTTTCCACCAGCGCTCCAGAGGGACAGGGCTCTGCCTAGCCTGCTTTGGCCTCCACACACAAGAGCTTGGAAATCCTTCCCCCGCTTCTCTACACTATCACCACTTCCCCTCCACTATGGCCCCACCCCCGATGTGGGGGGAGGATCGGAGGTACCCAGCCAGCTACTCCTCCAGCCTCAGTCATTCCCTCTGCCAAGCCCCAGCTCCTCACCCCCCCACAGACCCACCCTCCAGCTGCCCACTGAGCCTAGCTTGGCGTACACGCTCCAGCAGCCCATCGTCGACGACCCCCAGCCTTCTACATCAGCCCATTGTCAATGACCTCCAGCCCTCTGCATCGAGCTCAGCCATACTCCCCAACCAGAAATATGCTTACGATGAGTCAATGGCACCCACCCGGAAGCGAGGGACACAGGGTGGTGAGGCCACTCACTCCACCGCCAAAGATGCAAGCCCTCCTCTCACAGCGCATCACCGCCTACTCACAAGACCGTGTTTGCCTCCCCGACCTGCGCTTCAACTACGACCTCAGGAAGAGAGCAGTCAATGGATGACTGTGGGGCGAAATGATACCGATAACCAAGAGGCGGAAACAATGGAAGAGTCCAAGGACACAAAGGAGGAGAACCAGAGAGAAGCAGAGAGAGAGGACATCTGGAGCCATCTGTGGAGAGTTCTCAACATAGAACCAATCGGCTCAAACGTCCTCCGCAGTCTCTCCGGTGGCTCTCCCTGCCATCTCACATCCCCCATCACCTGTTCATGAGAACGCTGAACCTCCAGAGAGTAGTAGGACCACGAGCATCCAATCGGGAGTCCCAAAACTGGGAAGACACCAGGACTCAGAGACACTGTCTTCCATTCGTCTGCTTCCAAGTCACCACCAGGAAAGAAATGTTGATGCTTCCATCTCTGACAAACACCCTGGAAGCACCCGACATAGCAATACGTAACTGAACGAAGTACA
>JASANA010001853.1:0-28903 GCA_030248095.1 Ptycholaimellus sp. GST1_10 | reverse complement strand
TATTGCTTACTGCTCTCTTTCCCCCAATCATGGCAGCGGTGCTGACAACGACTACGGCAGCGTTTGGAGCCCCTCTCTTTTCAGTCCCAGCTCAGCCAGCCTCCAGCCTGGACCCGGCCTTGACAGTGCTCTTGGTGGGTCTGGTGGAGCAGGGGCGCCAGGCCCAGGCAGCAGCAGAATGGGAACGGCAGGAGTGAGTGGAGGATCGGAGGGCTGCAGACAAATGGATGGCAGACCTCATTGCGAGTCTGCGAGTGGCGGGCCCGCCGGCGCCGACAGCGGCCACGCTGGGAATGGGGGTGGCCAGGACGCTGACCAGGCTCCCCAAGCTCACTCACGAGATCAAGGCCTTCGACGGCTCCGATGTCTCCGACTCCCCAGACTTCCACTCCTGGGTTAAGCATTGCCTGGAACAGAATGGGAACCTGGCGGAGAGCAACTGGGTGGTCCACCTGTTGAACCAGCTGGATGGGGCCACGAAGATGAAGATCAAGCACCTGGACCCCTTCACTCCAGGCAGCTTCCAAGAGTGCCTTTGCCTTCTGGACCTCAACTACGACTGCAAGGACACAAAGAAGCGGGCACTGTTCAAGGGGCTGCTGGACCTGGTGGCAGTCGGCGACGGGGACGTGGCAGGCCTGGAGGGTCTCAAGGACGGCCTCTCTGTCATCGCCAGCCGGCTCAAGGCCCTCGGCATCAGCGATGACACCCTGGACACCCACACGTATGGGCTGATGGACAAGGCTCCACCGGAGCTGGTCCGCCAGCTGCACCTGGACCACAATCATCAGGTAAAGTCTCTCACACCCACCTTCAAGGAGTTCCTGGAGGCCCTAGTGGCCAAGTGTTGCCTGCAGGCCGCTCGGGCCAGCAAGGAGGCAGGGCTAGGAGCTGGCTTCTCAGCCTCTCTTTTTGCTGGGGCTTCAGCTGGGAGTGGTTGGGGTCAGCGGTCAGCAAGTGGCGCTCAACAAGGTCAGCAGAACCAGCGTCCTTTCCAGGCCCCCGCCCAGCAGGGCCCCTCCAGCCACTGGGAGCGCCAGCAGCCCAAGGAGAGGAACCAAGGGTGTACGTTCTGCGGGGGCAAGCACTCCACAAACACTTGCTTGGCCTACCCCACGGCGGAGGCACGAAAAGAGCGGGCGCAGGCGAAATGGCGGTGCTTCAATTGCCTCCTCGACAATCACGCTGGCGGGGCTGCGACGTGCCCCTCCACAACCAACTGCCGGACGTGCAATGGTCGTCATCACACTGCTCTGCACCCTTCCCAGCCAGCCAGTGGGCCACCAGCACCGCAGATGATGGCCATGGCGACAGGCATGCCAGTCCATCAGCCAACAGAGGCCCAGCTCAGCCTGGTGGGCAAAGCTGGCCTCCCAGCAGCCATCCTCGCCTCCTTCACAGCTGCATTGGAGCATCCAAACCGGCCCCATCAGATGGTCTCAGCCTTCGTGCTCTGCGACTCCGGCTCCAGCCTCAGCTGGATCGCCCTGGACCTGGCGACCAAGCTCCAGCTTCGTCTGTGTCCTCCAGAGACTGTGTCAGTTGGCTTTGCAGGCTCCAGCCAGACCCGCCTCATCACCAGCTGGCCAGTGGACGTGGAGGTCCATGGACGGGACAGCGGCCACCTCTGCATCCGCGCCTACACCGCACAGGTCCTCTGCCCAGCCCTCACTCTCGGGGGTTTCCAGCTAAAGCCTCCTCTCCTGGCCAAGCTGATGGGGGCGGAGTACGGCATCACCAACCTGCCTCCCAGGGAGGTGGAGTTCGTGAGCAGCGGCCTGCTGCCTGGCCTACGAGAAGGTCCTCAGCACCTCCAGCCCTTCAGCCAGCCTCTCACCCAGTCTCTCAGTCTTTCACACCCGCTTCGGCAGCATTCTGCGAGGCATCGTGGAGGTGGAGGAGATGACGGTGGTGGACCCACGCCAGCCGTGGAGC
This sequence comes from Ptycholaimellus sp. GST1_10, assembly GCA_030248095.1. Taxonomy (NCBI): domain Eukaryota; kingdom Metazoa; phylum Nematoda; class Chromadorea; order Chromadorida; family Chromadoridae; genus Ptycholaimellus; species Ptycholaimellus sp. GST1_10. The sequence continues at coordinate 26,968 of JASANA010001853.1, read as the reverse complement.
CACACAGCTGCAACGGCACTGCTGGCAGGAGCAGTCCCAGTCACTCTGCAAGAGCACCTCCACAGCCAGACAGCTCTGGACCTCCTGGGGTTCGACTCGGGGGCTGCCTCCCAGAAGATGAGGGCGGAAGAGAAGACAGAGGAACTGCTGGCAGCAGTGATGCGGGAGTCTGACAGGGCCTTCGTCATCCCACTCCCCTTCCGCCGAGAGGCCCCCAGCCTCGCTTCCAACTTTGCTCAGGCCTACAGGCGCTCAGCACGGACAGACAGCCGCTTGTTGGGAGAAGCACAAATTGCCTACTACAAGGAGTTTGAGAGCCAGCAGGCTGCCGGGATCATCGTTCTGGTGGTGGAGGCGGCGGCAACCAGCCTCCTGGTGCATCACCTACCGTACTTTCCCGCTCCCAGGCCCAAGGTGAGGCCAGTGGTGGACGCGAGCACACACTGCGGGGACCCGCCCACCAGCCTCAACGACCTCATCGACGCTGGCCCTGACCTCCTCTCCAACCTCTTTTGTATCCAGCTGGGGCTCCGACTGCATCCGGTGGCATTTGGTGGCACTGGGGCTCCCTGCAATGCTCAATGTCGCCAGCTACCACTCTCTCAATTGCCTCCTAGGCACTGGCGCCGTGATTTGACGGGCAGCCAAAGCCTTTCTCAGCTATCAGCAGCAGAAGCCCTCCTGGCCAGTTTACTGGAAGGAGAAGGAGGCAGTGGAGTTCGAGTACGTGAAGGCCCTGCAGGCCACAGAGTTTGGCGAGGTGCTGGAGTACCTGTGCACGGACAAGGGGAAGCCGGCCGTGGTGAACTGGGCCAAGCAGCTTGGAGCCAGACTTGCCTCCGACGGCCTCATCCGCCTCGTCTCTCGCTTTGGGGTGGATCCCCACGTGGCCCCACCAGCCCTCCTGCCTCAAGGACACACTTTCACCAGCCTAGTCCTCCTCCACACACACCAGCTGCACAGCCATGCCTCAGCTTCCACAACCCTAGCCCTGTTCCGGCAATGGTACTGGGTGACAGGCAGTGCCAGGGAGGCAGGAGTGGCGGTGCACAGTTGCCAGCTGTGCAGCCTGTCCAAGGCCCCACTGCTGCCACTGCCACCATTCGGAGCACTGCCAAAAGAGGTGACCTAGCCATCGGCAAGCCTCCCTTCTCATTGGTCTTCGCAGACCAGCTGGGCCCCTTCACTGTCCTCGTGGGGCAGCGCCTGGAGAAGCGCTGGATCCTGCACCTGACCTGTGCAGCCACGAGAGCCAGCCACCTGGAGATCATCACGGACTACAGTGCCCAATCCGCCTCAAACGCTTTTGAGAGGTTCTGGAGCCAGCGCGGTCTGACGGAGGGGGTGGTGTGGCTGGACAATACAATGGCATTCACCGGCATGGCCAGGGCCCTGAAGCCCATCCTCTGCTGCCCTGGCTACATCCTGCTCAGCCTCGAGGAGTATGCCGGTTGGCTCTCCATCTCCTTCCAACTGCTTCCAGTCCAGGCCCCCAGGGTCAACGGACCCAACGAGTGGCTCAACTGGACTATCAAGGAGGCCCTAAAGCCAGCGCTGTGGCACAGACAGCTGGCCCTGGACAAGTTCCAGACGGTGGTGGTGTGGGTGGACGCAGCCATCAACTCCAGGCCCCTCTGCCCAGTCTCCAACGCTCCGGAGGACTTCCGGGCACTCACACCAGCCACTCTCCTCTCTCCTCCCATCCTTTTCAAGTCTTCCTGCACACCAGCCTCAGCTCCCCAGCTTTAACGGCTTCAGGTGGCCAAGCAGAAGATCGTCAGCCTCTTCACCGATTCCTGGCGGTCCAAGTACCTTGCCTACCTCCGATCCCAGCACCTAGCCCAGTCCAAGTGTCGCGGCCTTTGCTCCCTGCCTCCCCCAGCCACGGGGAAGGCCTGCCTCCTGGCGGAGGACCAGCCCCGGCACCTGTGGAAGCTGGTGCGCGTGGAACGGCTCCATCCCGACGCGTCTGGCACCGTCCGCTTCGTCACTGTGGTGGACTGCAGTGGCTACCGCATCAAGTGCTCCGTCTCCCATCTCGTCCCCTGCGAGGCCTCTCTGGATGCCTCTCCACAAGAGCAGAAGGGTCAATGCTCTGAGCCTCCAGCTCAGAGTACACCCACCCCCACTGGTGGTCCTCTCACAGTGGAAGGGCAGAAAGGCTTGGAAGGCTTCAGGATAGGGGTGGAGGAAGCGTGGACGGGGTGCGCAATCAGCTATGGGAGCAGCGTCTACTCCCGCCTCTTTTACTCCAACACGGCCACCGGGAACCTCGAATGCACTCCAGGGTCCCTGCTCTGAACCTCCAGTTCAGAGTAGACCCGCCCCTTGCGGTGAAACTTTGCCTTTGGGGGATGGAAAGGCTGCCGGTGGAGGGCTTCAGGATGGTGATGGAGGGGAGCGCGGAGGAGTCCAGGGCGACGGGGAACAGCAGCTGACAGCCCGAGCCCGCCGGCACCTACGTTGCCAAGGCCTCCTACCAGCCTGATTCCCCTCCCCACTCACCCCTCTTCTCTTCTGTCCAATTTTCGCTCCCCGCCCCGGCCGCCAGGGCCAGCACGCTGCTGGATGAGGCGCACTCTTTTCCTTCTCTGTCACCCCACGCTTAGCTCTAGGTCCTGCTCCCAGCCACCTACTTTGCCTCTTGCTGTAAGCTGCCTCCGGGAGAGCCGCCCGCCTAGCACCACGCGGGTCAGGGGGGCTCCTCTGGGGCCTCTCTTGGTGGAAACCTCGCATAGGCGTTGGCCTGGAGGCAGCTAATTCTCATGTTTCACTCTCTCAACTTTTCTGGATCTCCTGTTCCGTTCGCAGAGTTGCCTAGCCTGATTCAGTTCATCACTTTCATCCTTGGGCCTTGCATACTTTCAGTGTTTCAGCCTCTTGGCATTGCTTCAGCCTTTCATGCTTCAGTGCTTTCAGCCTTTGGCGTTTCAGCCGCTTTCAGCCTCATTGCTGGCCGTGTGACCATTCTGCTTCAGCTTTCAATCTTGCCGCCCAGTGCAAAAAGAAAAAGAAAAATAAAAAAAAAATAAAAATAAAAAAAGGCATAAGAGCAGAAAGTGGAAGAGGAAAGTGAGCGGAGGTGCTCTCTCAAACTTTGCTGCGTGGCAGCCTGGACCTGCTTAGCATTAGTTGAACCATTAGCAAGCATTATCTTAGCATTAGTTAAATTAGTTGGGTTTATGATACAAATTTGTTATATTTCGCTTTGTGGCCAAAAACCTAAACTATTGATGTTTCCAAAATTCGAACAAGCATATATTTAAGGCTTTTGAATTAAACTGGCTGATTTTGACTAGAAGTGATTATTATGCATGGATTATAACGTTGCTTACTTGGAACAAAGGCCGCGCATCTTGGCAATAGCCAAGAATACCTTGTTTTTATTTCAGTTTGGATCAATTTATTTGGATCATGTTGGATCAGTTTTATCAATATCCGGGGTATCCCGGTCCAGGAGGAGCGCCCCCTTGGGGCGGTAGCTCTTGTGGTTGTGGAGCATTTTGCTGATTGCCTCCGCCGAACCACTGCAAAACGATTTAATGGAGCATTTTTACTACTGCTCGCAATATATGAAGTAAATTTACCCATAATTCACATGCACCATTAAATGATCATATTTATCTCAAGTTTGATTTTGCGGTAAGTTGTATAAAATAAAGTATAGATAGTGTAAAGCAATGCTATTAAAGCAAACTATTATTAAGAGAGTGCCTGGGTGAGTGAAAATCAACCTGGACTTGGATATTTATAATTGTGCTTAAAGTGTATAACATAGTTTAGTTTTATAACTTGCGATCTAGATATACTGGAAAAATGAAAATAGACCACAACAAAGGCTTAGTCTGCCTGCGCAATATTTACCATAGCTTTACTTCAAGCCTACATTTTTAGCAAACTACCAAATAAAGCTTGAAGCTGAAAATTATGGCATGTCAAATAGGGCATTAGAGAAACCCTGCCAACCTCAGTAGTTCAAGACAGCCAAAAATCCACTCAAATTTCTCAATATTGTCATTTTAGACAATATTTGACAGAAAGTCCCCAATCGGATATTCAATATAACTTCTAGCATCGGCAAGCCTAAACTGAATCTCTTTTCTCCCAAAAATCGATTCCCCTGAGTTCAAAGTCAAATGTAAATACATTTACTACTTTTGGAATGTGATTCAAAGACAATTGCATTTAGTTTTAGTGCGCATTCTAGTGGTTCTTTCCAGTGCACGCTAAAAAATGCAGGTGGCTCAATAGATTCCAAAAGTAGTAGATGTATTTCTTTCACTTTGAACTCGGGGGAATCGATTTTTGGGAGAAAAGTGATTCAGTTTAGGCACCAGTTATTTTCATCCATTTTTTGAGATTTCAAAAAAATTCAATTCATTCGATTTCAAATTTCCAATTTGAGCCCAAAACAAAAAAAACAGGTCCAGGGTGATTTTGCACTTTTTGTTTTCTCAGATACCGCCTCTTAACTAAATTCAAAGGAAAATATAACCTCGCCCCACTTCCGGCGTATCCAACTTCGCAATCCAGCTTCCGACTCCTTCACCGACCCCAGGAGCAGCAATGCTGTGAGGAGTAGCATGACGTACATATTTCCTGTATTGCTGAGATAAACTCGATGCTTTCACCGACTTTCTGCAGTCATTAAGTACTCGCTTTTCGGTTCCCATCGCCTTGGGAATGAGAAAATTTAAAGGCCAAGTTCATTGTGTGTTGCTCAATAGCCTTTGATTTGATATGTCTGACTATTCAAAATCTATTCAGCTTTCTGATTGATAGTTCTGCATAAGTCAACCAACTGGAAATAATACTCCCAGGCTTTTTTTACAGGCATATTGGGATCGTACAAGCAAAGCGTAAGCACAGTGAAAAATACCAGGTGCGGCCTCCTATTTTTGACGAAATTTAAAAATTTATTTCTCCAGCCCACAATGAGCTAGAAAGTTAAAATTTGGGAGGAAAGTAGGTCTAACCCTCATTGATTCGCAAAAAAATTTGCAGCTTAATTCAATGAGTAGAATCAGAAAAACAGTCGTTTAGTAAGGTCACTCACAAATATTTCTGGAAATGCTGTCCATGGGCGAATTCTCAACGGATTTGGACAAACTTTTTTTGTCCTGAAAGGTAATGAAATTTTAGGAAGATCTGGAGGGGTGGAACCGGGTTCCGAGCATTTGAAACCTTACTTTTATGGGTAGAAAGGTTGAAATTTGGGTATGCTGTAAAAGGCCAAATTCTCAACGGATTTTGACAAACTTTTTTTTCCGGAAAGGTAATAAATTTTTAGGAACATTTGGAGGGGTGGAACAAGTCTCGAAGCATTTGAAACATTACTTTTTTTGGGTAGAAAGGTTGAAATTTGGGTATGCTGTAAAAGGCTCAATTCTCAACGGATTTTGACAAACTTTTTTTCTCTGAAAGGTAATAAAATTTTAGGAAGATCTGGAGGGGTTAAACTGGTCCCAAAGCATTTGAAACATTACTTTTCTGGGCAGAAAATTAGAAAATTGCAATATATGGTTTTTGTGCTGTAATACCTGAAGTCTTGAGAATTTCACAGAATACTTGATTTTGTGTTCACAAGTCTTATATGTTAATTCTAAATCTGTGTTTACTTTTGAAATTGATTGAGATACCACAGACTTGCTTCTTTGAGTTACAAAATTTAATATATAGGATGCGCTCCGCGGTCACCTATTGCGCTTTGCGCCATATACTTGTTTCACCTGATTATGAGGCTTGATTTCTTAGTCCCATGAAATCCGATTGAGCCCAAAATTTAACACAATTTAGTTCTAAGTGCCCTTAACTTACATATAAATTTTTATCTTTCAAGGTGCTTCCTCTGTAGAGAAACAGCCTTCGAAGTAAAACAATCTATTTCTTTTTTTCATGATTTCATAACGTTCTCCAGCTGGACCGGCTCTTAGGACTTAACCCTAGGAAAGGGGGAAAGTGTGGTGTATTCCGAAAGCTGTTTCTCGACAGCGGGAGCACTTAGAGATATGTATGTATTTATGTATTTATATGTAAATTAAGGGAACTTAGAACTAAATTGTGTTAAATTTTGGGCTGAATCGGATTTGGTGGTGAAGAGTAAGCAGCCCTGAATGAGGGTGGTGGTGTCGATGAGCCTTTGACTAGACGTCTGTCATGGGTATTAATAAACTGGACGGCTAACATGGAGCACTGATACCTAATCGGGCCTGGAAGCCTAGCTGGGTACAGCCAGTGGGCGGGGCAATGAGGTGCGTCAACTGCGCAAGGGCAGCGGCAACCTTTTCTTCCTCCACAAGGCTGCTCTCTCTATTGCATCATCCACCTAAATGGCTGCCTATGCACCGGTCCTGCCGCTGACATTGCGGGCCAAGTGCGGGAAGGCATGCCTGGGGGATGCTGACGGGACCCACTGCAAGCAGCGGGTCACCTGAGGCGAGTGTGCCCAGCACTACTGCATCAGCTACCTGGACTGCATCTTCAACCCTCCAGACTCAGCCACTCAAGCCATTTGGGATAAGCTATCAGAGCATTGCAAGGTGGGGACAAAGGTGACGGGCTTCTGGGTGCTATGCCCATGCTGCGACGGGCAGCAGGCGGGACAAGGGCCCAGGTCAATGGTGGAGCAGATGCTCGATGACAAGCTGGTCGACCCCTGGGGCGACACCATCCACTACACTCCCATCGCCCATCCAAAAACTCCTCCTACGACGGCTGCGGCTCCTCCTTTCTTAGCTCCTCCTCAACCTGCTCCAGCACAGGCAGAGAATGCAGTCCTGGCAGACCTGGTGCGAGCGATGCAGCAGCAGCTGGATGCTTCGGCGGCGCGGGAGCAGCGATTGCTGGCAGCCTTGGAGCAGGCAACAGCGGGAGGGGCAGGCGGAGGCCAGCAGGGGCTTCATGGGGGCCAGCCGCTTCCGGGGGCCACACCGACGGCCCTGCCTAAGCTCAAGTTCGACTTCCCAGTCTTTGACGGCAGCAACCTGGGCGCCTACGGCCAGTTCCGGAACTGGATACGGCACCATCTGGAGGCCAACGCCCACCTGAAGCCAGAGGACAAGTTCGCCTACCTGACCAACAACCTGGATGGCCGGGCCCTGGCCAAGGTGGCGCCTTTGGATCGCCATGCGGACAATGCCTTCAGGGATGCGGTTGCCATCCTCGACGACAACTACGACTGCAGCAACATCCTCAAAGGGCAGCTATTCCGTGAGCTGAACCTGTTGCAGCCGGTGGAGACGGGAGAGCTGGAGAGCCTGGAGCAGTACAGCGACGGACTCTGCCTCATTGTTGCCAGGCTGGAGTCCCTCGGCATTGATGAAGGGGCCCTCAACACCCACTCTTATGCTCTATGCAAGAAACTGCCTGCAGTGTTCCTGTGGGACATGGGGAACCCGGCAATCCCCGGGGTGAAGGAGCTGCTGAAGCTCCTGGCGGTGGAGCTCAAGCTGTTCCATGGGGCCACCATCCCGGACGCAGACAGCTCCTACACCACGGCACTCTTTACCTCCTCCAACTCATCAAACAGCCGGAGCAGGGGACGGGGAGGAGGCATGGGGGAAGGGGCGAGGGCTTCTGGCATGGCGCTGGCAAAGCCGATGGGGCTGGGGAAGGGCAAGATGGTCTGCCCATTCTGCAAGGGCAGCCACGCGGCCACCTCCTGCACCAGCTTCTTCACCCCCAGCCAATGCCACGCGAATGCCACCAGCTGCAGACTCTGCTACTACTGCTTAGGGGATCATCGGGGTGGGGCAAGGAATTGCCAGGCAAAGAGTGGAGGGTGTTGAGTGGAGGGGTGTTGGGGGCGGCACCATACGGCGCTGCACGGGGAGCACCCGGGGAAGCGGGCGGAGGAGCGGAAGACGGATTCCAGCAAGGAGGGCAAGCACGTCACCTTCGCCATGCTCACCTCCTTCGACCACACCTCCCTCAACACCACAGCTTCAAAGGGCGCCCCCACCTTAATTCTGGCCACTTTCCCAATGGCCGTGGCTCATCCTAAGCGGGTGGGAAGTCTACAGTCATTTGTCCTCATGGACTCCGGGGCCAGCTTCAGCTGGGTGTGGGAAGACGTGGCTGTGGGGCTGGGTCTCAAGAAGCTTCCACCAGACATGGTCAACATGGCCTTTGCAGGCTTGGACCGCAAGCGCCTCATCACCACCCATCCCGTCCTCATCGATGTCATCGGAAGGGATGGGAGCCGGCTCTTCTGCAAGGCCTACACGGTGGCCATGCTCTGTCCGGAGCTGCTCATTGGGGGCTACGTCCTGCGGCCCGAGCTGCTCTCCAAGCTTGGCCATCCTGCACTCATCATCACCAACGCTCCTCCACAGAAGGTCCTGTCCAAGACAGTGGGGCTGATCCTGGGTCTGAACGTTTACAAGAAGGTCCTCGGGCCAGACTGCAGGAGCTAGGCACTGACAGCAGGGCTCTCAGTCTACGAGATGCAGTTCGGGCTGGAGCTTTGAGGGGCATTGGAGGAGGGGGACTGGAAGCTGACAGACCAGTCCTTCCTGGCCCAGCCGACCAGTGCGGCGGTGATGGGTGCCTTCGCGCAGCCGGTCAGCCTGGAGGAGCTGCTGCACCAACAGTCCAGCCTGGACCTCCTGGGCTTTGGGGAGGACGCGGGGTCCATGGAGTCCACCAGGGACCAGAAGACCGCCGCCCTACAGGTCAAGATCTTCTGCGACAGTTCAGGGGCCTTTCACATTCCCTTGCCGCTTAAGGAGAGGGCTCCAGCCCTGGCAAGCAACTTTCAGCAGGCTCTGCATCGGGCACAGACTATGCATTGGCAGCTGTCAGTGGATGTCAGTAGCTTCTGCATCACCTAGCTCATTTCCCAGCCCTGGGACCCAAGGTTTGGCCTGTTGTGGATGCGTCCAGCAAGTGAGGCATCCCTCCGCGATGCCTCAATGACTTTGTGGATGCCGGCCCCAGCCTACTCACTGAGCTAGGACTGGTTCAGCTACACCTACGGAAGGGCGCCTTTGCCATCGCGGCAGACATCAGAAAGGCCTTCTACTCCATGCGGGTCTGGCCGGAGTTCCAGTCAGCGCTGCGCATTGTGTTGTCAGTGGACTGGCAGAAGGAGTGGTCGGAGACAAGCTACGGGCTGTGGCAGTACACACGAGTGATCATGGGGTGCTCGGTGAGTCCCTGGCTACTGCAGGCCTGTCTACGGCTGCTGTGCACATACGTGGTGGCGGCAGGGAACCTGGAGGGCCTCACGGAGGTGGAGGTGCTGGGAGTGCCAGGGCACACCTATGCAGACACCCTCATCATCTCCTTTGACAAGGTGGAGGACGGAGCAAGGCTGGTGACAGGCCTTCGGTGGCTCTTCAAGCAGGGCAAGTTCAATCTACAAACCTTTGGCTCCAACTGCAGGGCAGTAAAGGAGAGTCTACTGGCAGAGGCATACACAGAGGAGGTGGAGGCCTTCAAGAACCTGGGCGTCTGCTGGAACCTGGAGATGGACACCATCCGGGTGGCCAAGTCCAACTTCTCTGACCTTCCCAACAAGGGCCTCATGGCACGGGACCTGGCCAGCAGCATGGCGCGGGTCTACGATCCCTACGGCATCTTCTGCACACTCACTCTCTGCGGCCGCCTGCTGATGCACCAGGTGCACAAGAGGTGCAGCGGCTGGGAAGACAAAGTTCCGGATGACCTGGAGGCAGAGTGGGCGGTGCTGCAGGTGGACTTGGAGTGGGTGGCGGAGCTGGGAGTCCCATGCTGGCTCTTCAGCAGCAAGGCTCCAGCCAAGCTTCTCATCACCTCCGACGCTTTGAAGACAAGCTACGGATATGCCATCTACATGGCTCAGCTGGGGGGGGTTCCACCAACCTGCCGCTTGGCACTGGCACGGACACAGCTGCTGCCAACGAGGAAGAAAGGGATCCTGATCACAGTCCCATGGAGTGAGCTCTGGGCGGCAGAGTGTGGGGCCAGAGCGGGGGCCGTGCTGAATTGGGGGCTGGGGCCGTTTGAGGAGGTCATCCACTTCGTGGACTCTGCAGTCGTGCTCTACTGGCTTCAGGCGGGAGAGGCCCCCCGGGCCTATGAGACACGCCGCGTCAATGCCACTCTGGAAGCCTCATCAACGGCAGACTTCCAATGGATCCAGGCAGACAAGAACCCGGCAGACTGGTGTACAAAAGGGCAGAGTCTGAAGGAGCTGCAGAAGGAGAAGCTGTTCATGGAAGGGCCAGACTTCTTTCTCCACCCAGAGGAGAGCTGGCCTGGCTGGGCCCAGAAGGGGGCGGAACCCAGGCCAACGGAGGGCCAGGCGGAAGCAGAGCTGGGAGCGGAGGCAGCTGCAGTGGCTGGAGTCTCGGCATGGGGGATCAACAGTGCGGCACAACGGCAGCTTCAGGAGTGGATGAGGCAGCAGCATCCGGGGTCTCAGCACCAGGGATCAACAGTGCGGCAGCCCAGTCACTTCCCCCTTCTGAGTCTACACCCAGAAAGCTGGTCCTCACCCTCACTGATCCTGCGGCTGGAGCAGGGGGGATGCAGTACGGCGTGGAGGGGGCGGAGTCTCAGCACGGGGGATCAACAGCACGGCATGATGGTTGCTTCCCCCTTCTGAGTCTACATCCGCCCAATCCACCCTACTCCTCCCGCACCCCTGTCCAGCAGAGACTGAGGCCACGGCGGATGGCCTGGTCACCGTCTCCCTGTCCCTGATCAAAAGCGTGGCAGCCCAGTCGCTTCAGGGTCAGGAGTCTATGCGGGACCCGGCCCTCTGCCCCTCAGGACTCACGGAGAGCAAAGGTCTGCTGGGTGAGCTGAACTTGTCCAACACCTCAACCCTCAGACAGGCTCTGGCAGTGGCAGCAACAGTGCTGCGGGTGGTGGAGAGATTCAAAGGATGCAAGGAAGCAGCTGGCCCAATTCTCTGGCAGGAGAAGGCCGGCATCCTGGAGCGTCTGGTTGGGGAACACCAGAGGGCAGAGTTTGGAGGCCTGGGGTGGCTGTTGGACCAGCAAACGGGGTCGGCGGCGGAGCTGGGGATGATGGAGAATGAGTGGAAGGAGGCCAAGAACCTGGCCAAGCAGCTGGGTGCATGGAAGGCGGGAGACGGGAGCATCCGTGTTGCCTCACAGTTCGCAAGGGCCCCAGGGCTGGAAAGCCAACCTCCTCTCCTACTTGCCAAGTCCAGCCGGCTCACCTCCCTCCTCATGCTGCACATACACACTGAGCTCTGCCACATGACTGCAAACGCAACTCTGGGCGCCTTTTGGATGGAGTATTGGGTCAGCGGCAGCCAGAGGGCAGTATCGGCAGTGCTACGGGGCTGTCAAGCTTGTTGGCTGGCACGGGGCCGGGCGCTGGAGCTGCCAGTCCATTGACAACTTCCACCAGAGCGCCTCACTCCTCCTACCCAGCCTTTCAGCTCCATCCTAATGGACCAGGCAGGGCCTTTCAAGGTCCTCTGCTGCGGCAAGGCGGTGAAAAGATGGGTGCTGGTGATCAGCTGTGCCAGCATTTGGGCAGTGCACTATGAACTCCTCAAGGACTACAGCGCCTCCTCCATCTGCCACTCTCTTGAATGGTTCTGGTGCAAGAGGGGGCTAGCAGGAGGAACAGTGTGGCTGGACAACGCATTGGCCTTCACAAGTGTGGCAAAGAAGCTGGGGCCCTTCCTGGTGGGCACGGGTGGGCAGAAGCTGGACCTCTTGGAGTTGGCCAAGTGCAAGTCTATCCGGTTCCTGTTCACCCCCATTCGAGCCCCCTGGGTCAACGGCACCTCCGAAATCCATGTCAAACTCATCAAACACAGCCTCTACCCAGCACTCTGGCATCAGCTGGTCACGGAGGACGAGTTCCTGACCATCATCGTGCGGATAGAATCGGCAGTGAATCAGCGGCCCCTCTGCACCATGACGGACTTGGTGGAGGACTTCCGGCCACTGCACCCAGTGGACTTCCTCTAAAAGTCAGCCTTCGAGGAGCTAGGGGAGGCACAGCTTCAGCAGCGCCTGCTAGCTGGCTTCAGCCGGAGGGATTGGATTGTCCAGCAGCTCTGCGATTGGTGGAGGGGCGAGTACCTGGGCCATCTATGGCAACAACATCTCCAGGCACAGCGCCATCGCGGAGAAGGAGAAGCTCACTTGCTACAGCCTGGAACAGCCTGCCTGCTGCGAGAGGCAGCCCCTCGTCATAAGTGGAAGCTGGTTTGGGTGCTGGAGCTGCTAGAGGGCGGAGATGGGCTGACGTGGCTGGCATGAATCGTGGACGCCTGAGGGTGCCAGATCATCCGCTCCATCTTGGCTCTGGTCCTGCTAAAGGCCTCCTCAGAGGAGGCCCTCTATGGACCAGAAAACAGCAGTTCACGTTCATCTGGAGGAGGAAAGGTGGCTGCGGGAGAGGAATTGCAGTCGGAGGTGGATGGCCTCGGAGGAGATGCGAAGCACAGCATTGACAGCAAGAGCCCCGGCGCCAAAGCATCCAAGGAGTTGCCCAGGGCCTGCACAGGCACTGGCGCTCCTCTCCTCAGCAGTTTACCTACCCAGATTGAGGACAAAGAGCTGCCGGGGAAAGGTTCAGGGCAGGAGCGCGGAGGGCGGCCTGGGCAACCCGGGGGAGGAGAGCTGACAGCGCGGCATCTTCTCTGGCTACAACGTCAAGGCCTCCCAGCCCCCTAGCTTCCCTCACACAACCTCCTACCCCCATCCATTATTGCGGCATCATGTATCATTTAGGCTATTCAACTTTGCATTTGTCTGAGAGTGTGCTAGGCCTGGCTGTCCGGAGTGGGCCTGCTTTTGCACTTCTGGCAGGTGCTCCCGGTAGGGAGCTATTGGACCAGAAACGGACCTCGGGCCTGGCCGGGCTGGGCCTGGTGTCTCTCTCATTTCTCCCCACCCCCTTTTCTTAGCCTCTCAGCTGTCTTTCTGTTTCACGTCAGCTTTTGCATTGCTTTCAGAGAATAGCAGGTCAGGTTTTAGTTTGTCGGAGGCTGTGATTGCCCTGTTTATTCACTTTGTGTTCAGGCCTTTGGCCGATTTTGTTGGCCACTGAGGCCCTTTCATGTTGCATCTGAGTTTCAGCTTGCATAGGCTTTTAGCTGTCCGGGTTTTACAGGCATTTAGTTTGTTTGATTGCTGAGCAGTTCTGAGACTCTCAGCCCAGGGGAGATATGAAGAGTGCGCAGCCCTGAATGAGGGTGGTGGTGTTGATGAGCCTTTGACTAGACGTCTGTCATGGGTATTAATAAACTGGACGGCTAACAGGTGTGGCTAAGAATCAATTCTCAAAATCAGCTGGAAAAAATTTTCATGGTCCTGACCTTACAAAAACGACTGTTTCTCTGATTCTACTTAATGAATTAAGCCGCAAATTTTTTTGCAAATCAATGAGGGTTGGACCTACTTCCATACCAAATTTCAACTTACTAGATTATTGTGGGCTGGAGAAATAAAATTTTAAAGTTCGTCAAAAATAGGAGACCGCACCCGGTAAACATAATATTTTAGGTTGGTTACCGTTTACGTCCCATTTACATTTGAAGCGATGGATGCTGTGTAGGATTACGTTTGAAGCGTTTTTCATGCGTTCACTTTCATTATTGGGCATTGACGACGCAAGACAGCCTGTATTGTGCTGTTGCGATAAAACTACAAAAAAAAAGTATATGGCGCATAGCGCAATAGGAGACCGCGGATCGCATCCCCCTTTCTCATTTCTGAATTTTCTTTCCTTCCCTAAAACTTTAAATTTCTCCCTAAAAAAGTTTGTCAAAATCCGTTGAGAATTGACCCTTTTACAGCATACCCAAATTTTCAACCTTTCTACCCAAAAAAGTAATGTTTCAAATGCTCCGGGACTTGTTCCAACCCTCCAGATCTTCCTAAATATTTATTACATTTCAGGAAAAAAAAGTTTGTCAAAATCCGTTGAGAATTGACCCCTTTTACAGCATACCCAACATTTCAACCTTTCTACCCACAAAAGTAATGTTTCAATAGCTCAGATTCCGGGTCTACCCCTCCAGATCTTCCTAAAATAAGATTACCTTTCGGGAAAAAAAAGTTTGTCAAGATCAGTTGAGAATTCGCCCGTGGACAGCATTTCCAGATATACATACATATATATACACACATGAGGACAAAAGTTTAGTAACCTCTATAGACCGCAGAGTGGCCCTTCGGGCGGGGGCGTAAGTGAGGGGAGGGTGTGACAGTTTGCAGGCCATCCGCTGCCTTTTAACCCAGCCATGGATGCCCAGAAAGGGCCTTTTTGCCCTGGCTCTTTGCGGATAACAAGTATATGGCGCAAAGCTCAATAGGTGACCGCGGAGCCCATCCTATACATGAAATTTTGTCACTCAAAAAATCAAGTCTGTGGTTTCTCAACCAATTTCAAATGTAAGCACAGATTTAGAATCAACATATAAGACCAGTGAACAAACAAGGTATTCTCGGCTGTTGCAAAGATGCGCGGCCTTTGTTCCAGATAATAAGCTAAGCAATTCCTTTTAACTGCTTTAAGATACTGCCGCAGCAAACGTATCTACCAAATCTAAGCTGAGTTTATTAAAAACCACTAATTTATGGATGTTCGAATTTTTGAAACATCAAGATTTTAGGTTTTTGACTATAAATCAAGAAATAATAAATGTGTCGAAAAATTCTATTATCAACTTCAATATATCACCATTAGAGACGTACATGCCAAAATTCAACTGATTTCATTGAAAAACCATCGATTTAGGGATATTCAAATTTTTGAAACATCAAGAATTTAGGTTTTTGGCCATAAACTGAGAAATAACAAATCTTTCGGAAATTCCTTTTGCCAGCTTCAAGATAGCACCTCGACGGACGTACCTGCCAAAAATCAGCCAATTTCGTAGAAAAACCAGTGATTTATGAATTTTCGTACTTCGAAACATCAAAAAATTGGGCAAAAATCGAAAAAATACGTCAAGCCCAAAATATAACCTGGAGATATCACCCAGGCGGACTTTCATGCAAAAAATCAGTCAATTTCGTTGAAAAACCAGTGATTTATGAATTTTCGTACTTTGAAACATCAAAACTTTGAGTTTTGGGCTAAAATCGAAAAATTACGTCAAGCGCAAATAATGGCCTGGAGATACCACCCAGGCGGACCTTCATGCAAAAAATCAGCCAATTTGGTTGAAAAACCGCGGAGGCCGGGCCCCGGAATGATATATATATATATATACATACTAGTCATATTGGTCAGTGGCCGCGCTTCGCGCGGCCACCTTCCGATCAATTGCATTTCTTATGTGAGATAAAATTTAAATCCATGATTAAATTTAATACACTGAAAAAAATACATTGAACCACTCGTTAGACCTTTATAAAGAATAACAAGTATGAAAACATGTGAAGAAACCAGTCTTACAAATACAATACAGACATAAGAGAGTCAAATCAAATTAATTTGCATTGATGCTAATCAAACGATACAGTTCCTTTCCCATTCCACTGTTATGACACAGTTGTGCCGCATAAGTGTTGCATCAGCATTCTTCATAATATTTTATTTATAGCATTCATTCTACATCAGCCAATTGAGTAGGCCGAAAAACTAAAAAATGCACTTCATTTGACTTTATTTTTTATGCGATTTTTGATTAAATGTTAACAATGGCAGGATGGGTTTTGATACAGAATTGATGAGGCTTGAATTTAAAAAAAAGTTCGACAGAAAATGTTGAAAACTGGATGAGCAATAAAGTTTCAAAGTCGAAAAATGGCCAAAAATGGCAAAAATGCGCATGTTTTCGATTATTTCATATATTTAACATAATCTGCGCATGGATAACCCCAAAAAATATTGAATAATTCGTCACGACTGATGCATAAAGCTATCATATGCCAGGATACGTAAAAAATTCAGGTGGCGCCGAGACCCCTCCCAAAATGGCATCACGCGTATTATATAAGATATATCCTAGGGCGCGACAGCGCCCTAGTTATGAATGGGTGATCAAGTTTTTGGGTGGTTGCCTGTGACGGGGTTCAGCGCCTTGGATATTGGTTGAAACTATGGACATATATACACCAATCGAAAGCTTGAAAAGAGATCTCGAGGGCAAAAATCGTGAAATTTTGATTTAGGGCTTTGAATTTTAGAAATATTTCAAAAACCAACAAAAAATGGGAAAAAACCTGACATCTCCAACTTTGAAGTGTTCTCATTTTTGAACAAAAGCAAAATTCAAAAATCAAAGAATTACGTGTTTTAGCAAATTGTTTCAGCTTTCTAATGGTGTTATTTGTGTTACAGGTTACATGGAGAAATTTCTCAATCAATTCACGTTTTTGCGTGCGATTTTGTTCAATTTTGTGCTCTACCCATTTTGTGAATGTTTCATTTTAGTAAAACTGCGCAGATTTTTCTAAACTGATGCTCAGGTTAGCAAGCATGCAATAGGTTTTTAAGCTTATGGAATCTAGAGAAATGGCCAACGACGATCTATAGGACACGACAATCCTTTTGATGATTGACAAGGTATTCTCGGCTGTTGCCAAGATGCGCGGCCTTTGTTCCAGATAATAAGCTAAGCAATTCCTTTTAACTACTTTAAGATACTGCCGCAGCAAACGTATCTGCCAAATCTCCAGGGCCTCCGCACCCATGCCCTCTGGCCTCCGGAGCTCTGACTGCCCTGCCCTCCGCGGCAGGCGGCCTTCGGCCGCGCAAAAATTAAACTTATTTTGCTGTAGCAGTTTAGTTGTTTTGTTGTTTTATGAATGTCCTAGTTATGAATGGGCAATCGAGTTTTGGATGGTTGCATGTCACTAGCTAGAACTCCTTGGATATTAGATGAAACCTATAACATATATATCAATCGAAATCTCTCAATGAGATCTACATGGCGAAAATCGTGAAATTTTGATTTTAGCCTTAAAAGTTCAGAAATTTTGAAAAACCCTGGAAAAATCCAATGTTTCAATTTGGTGAAACTGCAGTTTTTTTATAAACTGATGGCCAGGTTAACTCGCATGCAATAGGTTTGAGCTTCGTGGATCATGGAATAACCTACCAAACAAAAACACCAAGCAATGGCTTTTCCCCAATGGCTCTTTGAAGCCTTGTTCATGTGGCAAGTAAATATGTTGTCCACATGGCCAAGATCTAGACAAGACTAGGCTTCAATTTCGGCACAAAGAGGACAAAAATTAGTGAAAGATAAAATAGAAAATATAACTAGTGAAATAAAAAAAATGTTAAAATGTAATTAAATGATCATGATGAATTTATAGGTTTACTTAATGAGGCGTACCAAAATAAAACAAACAAAATTGAAATTAAATTGATATTAGCTAAAGTATAAAGTTATAAATGTTGCTGGCATTTGCAATATGATCAATGTTCTATTTAAATCTGTATCACTCTTCAACTTTGACATGTTTTTTCTGTAAGAGGCTAAAAAATGGTTTAGTAAAGTTCACAAATAACATCATTTAAGCAAAAATTAAAGACAATATAAAAACTAGAATAATCCAGGTGACAGGGTTCCTGCCATAAATTGCCGCCTGCTTATGAATGATCAGTGGATTTTGTAGATGAACCTGTTAAAATTTTTGCTCAAAATAGTTTATAATTTAAATCAAAATTTATCTCGATTTTGTCACACCTTGTCTAGTTCTTTTTGATGATTGACAATTCATAAGCGGCTCATGCTGTAGCATTTTAGTCTTGTATATACAGGGATGGGCGTCCAAGTTTTGTCAAAATTTAACAAACTCGTTAGGATACTTTTTGTGGACCGTTTGAGCTGTCAATTTACAAGGAGGTACTTTAAAGTGGCTATTTTCATGTCCTAAAGTGGCTTTAAGCAAACATTTATAGTAAGTGAGAAATATGCAAAAGTATGACTGCATGTCAAAAAATCAGAAAACAAAAAGAAACCTGTAAGTAATACAACTGTACAATGTAATATGGGCAAAGCAATGAATCAGAATTGGGTTATTTTTCAATGTAGTCGCCTTTGGCAGCTTTGATGGCATTGAGGCGCTTGGGGACACTCTGGCAGGTGGATCGACTCGTGTCCATGTCTAGACGACTCCAATCGCGAATGAGGGCGCGTTTCAAAGCACCGACGGTGAGGTGTCGGGTTGCAGAGCCTTTGGACTCCAGGATGCTCCAGTTGCTGAAGTCCATGGGGTTGAGGTCTGCGCCGGAGGGTGGCCAGATGTTGGGAGTGATGAGGTTGATCCCACGGCTGCTGAACCAGGCGGCGGTTGACTTGGCGGAATGGGCTGGCGCGGAGTCTTGTTGGAAGATCCACTCACACCCAGAGAAAAGTCGGTGCCCCGACGTCGCGACCTCTGCATCCAGGACCCGGGACTGATACTTCGCTGCATTCACCTTCACCCCACGAGGGATGAACACCAGCCTCGTCTGCCCACTCGAGCTCACTCCACCCCAAACCATCACCTAAAATTATCAAAAGAGGGAAAGGATATTCAAAAAGAGGCAGTCATTCCAACCGATGTTGGCTTTTGGTGTCGCTGGATCTTGAGGTACTTGTTGAGGATTTTTTGCCAGCGGAAGTGGCCTGGCATGATAGCAGCTTCTGGAAGAGAAAAGAAATGCAACTGAACCCTGTCCTTCAAATTTGCGCACACTGGTTCCAATGCGCATGCTCATAGCATTAAAAACCTTCAAGCAACCAGCTGAAATTTTTTGATGCACCAGGTAACTGACTTAGCTCACATAAAACCAATTTTCTTACTTCAACATTAATATTATTAAATGCCGCTTGGTCAATTTCTTAAGAAGGCTTGTAGGTATGTTTGTGCCAAAGGAAAACTTAAACAAGCCAAAAACAAGCCCACACCATCGATTTATAGAAGTGACAAAACTTGGACGCCCATCCCTGTATATGCGGAAAGATGGACACAAAAATGAGGTAACTGGTTAAGCTGGCCTTCGGCCACGCAAAAATCAGGTCTTCTGAGCAATTCTCAAGACTTCAGGTACTACAGCGCAAAAAACCGTATATTGCAATTTTTCATCTTTCTACCCAGAAAAGTAAGGTTTCAAATGCCCCGGCACCAGTTCCACCCCTCCAGATCATCCTAAAATTTTATTACCTTTAAGCAAAAAAAAGTTTGTCCAAATCCGTTGAGAATTCGCCATTTCTCAACATACCCCATTTTTCAACATTTCTACCCAAAAAAGTAATGTTTCAAATGACCCAGGACTGGTCCCACCCGTCTTGATCGTTCTAAAATTTGATTACCTTTCAGCAAAAAAAAAGTTTGTCCATATCCGTTGAGATTTTACCATTTCTCAACATACCCCATTTTTCAACCTTTCTACCCAAAAAGGAAATGTTTCAAATGATCCAGGACTGGTCCCACCCCTCTTGATCGTTCTAAAATGTTATTACCTTTCAGGACAAAAAACAGTTTGTCAAAATCCGATGAGAATTCAGCCTTTTACAGCATACCCAAATTTTCAACATTTCTACCCAAAAAAGTAATGTTTCAAATGCTCCGGGACTTGTTGCACCTCTCCAGATCTTCCTAAAATTTAAATACCTTTCAGGAATAAAAAGTTTGTCAAAATCCGTTCAGATTTGAGCCTTTTACAGCATACTCAAATTTTCAACCTTTCTACCCAAAAAAGTAATGTTTCAAATGTTCAAAAACAGGGTCTACCCCTCCAGATCTTCCTAAAATATGATTACCTTTCAGGAAAAAAAAGTTTGTCAAAATCCGTTGAGAATTGGCCCGTTCCCAGCATTTCCAGGAACATATATATAGGAAACATATCCAGGAACATATGCTCCGCATTCAAAAATGTATTTAATGAACAAACTTCACAAACATTATTGTCCACTTAGATGGCTTCAATCAAAGTTGATTTGGAAATTAATTTCCAACTTTGAGATGCAACAACAGGAGTCTAAATGACATTTGCAGGCGCTGTAAATCATTGCAGCAAACCTTAAAAAGGTCGTCATAGACTCTGGTAACAGCTCATTAGGCTGAGACCTTGGGGAAGGAGGCAGTAAAACTGGCGTAGTTTTGGTGGCGCTTCCTTGGCTGAAGTGGATTCAGCAGGCCTTTCGCACTTTCCATTGCATCTTGCCATGAGGCTGAGCATTGGGAAAGAGGCAGTAGTGCAGTACAGAGAGGAAGGCATCGCCACCCAAAGGGCATACATGAGGCGCGAAAGGCAGGACTCCAATAACTCAACCTGGACAGCCTACGGTAGGGGGGAGAACTCTCCATCTTCGTCACTTAGAGCGAAGGAGTTCTTGCGCCCAGGCTGTCTCCACGGGAGCTTTGCTGAAGGGTCCGCACTCGCCGCCATCACAACCAGCTTGGGGGCACATCTCTGCCGACGGTGGCTCCCCACCGAAGGCTGCATTGGGTCACAACATCCTCCCCTAATGTGGGGCTGAGGTCACGAAGCTACAGAACAGAGTCCACAATCATCATCGGACATCCGTCGAATACCTCCTCGCTATTCTACATCCGGAAAGACATAGGAAGGTGAGACAGGGGCATCCAAATTTCAGCCAGAAAAACCACAACAATTGGCCCTGCAGTATTCAGCGTCTTTAAGGCAAGGTCCTGAAACATAACAGGCCTGGGTACCAAAGGGTCCGAGTTGGGGCGCGGCTGGAGTCACTTCCGTTCCTGGTGGATGCAGAATTGAACTGAAGATTGCCAAGAGAAAAGGGTATAAAGCTATACTGACCGAGTGAAACATCAGCTGACAACAAGGCTAGGTAACACTTCCAGATCAGACGCGAATTCGGCAAGGGAATTAAAGCATCCTAGCAGAAACATCAGGCTCCTGAGTAGCTCCGCGCAGGAACCAAAAAGGCCATGGCCTCAGCCGGGTAGAGTCAGTCTTTTCAGCGAGCTATTACAGTGAGGAACTCACAAGAGCCTCTTACGCATTGCTCGAAACATCCGGCGGCCAAGTACTCACTGTTATGTTCCCATGACACATGGACACTGGGGATCCTTGCGCGGCTCCTGAGGTCCAATGGAACATCTGAATCCTGGGTAGACCTTATTTCCGCCTAAGCCGGAAAGGTTCTAAAATCGCATCCTTCATCCAAATGCACCCGGATTGGAGGGGAAGACACAGAGGCATCCTCATCGACTGGGTGAAACATAAGGGCACCAGATAGGGTTTTCTTCTCACTCAACTATCATAGGAAGGGTACGACTAAAGTACACATGGTCCAGCTGAAACATCAGATCTGAGACCAACTCTTCACTCTCATCGTTATAAGACAAGGCTTACACGACTGGTCATGCCATAAAAGCGTCAACTAAACTGGCCTCACGCGTGGGCAACATTTAGGACTAGCTCCTGGACATGGCTGGGGCGATGTGTAACTAACTATGCTCTCGCAGAGGTATTGCAGGTTCCACGGAAGGGCACCGTGGAATGGCCCTCCGAAACCTCAGCGTACTGGGTGGTCGTCGCCACAGCTCTCATCGCCCTGGAAAGATCCTCAATTTCCTGATCCTGCAAGCCCGTTTGGTCTATAAACAGAATGGGTGATTCCTCTGTTCCAATTCCATCGGAATAATTCCAAACCCTCCCATCGCACCATGCGTGGGGGTTAAGGGCCAGGGATTCCAGGTTGCAAAACGGGACTGCAGGCCCTCGTCCCGGGGTTGCTCGATTGGGGAGTCACTCGACGTTAGATCCCTCCGGACCGTAAGCGGCCTCGCCCTAGGTCTGGACTCGGATTTCCGGTCTCGGCTCCTGGGATACTCCTGGTAATACAAATTATCAGCTGATCGCTTCGGAAACAAATCTCCTTTCAAGGGCCTTAAGATGCGAGCCCCGGAACCTGTCAGGAGCAATTGTCCTCGGCAATTATACCGGTAGTCACCTTTGCGTTGCAACAGGGACTTGAAATTTTCAACAACCCGGCCCTCGCTGAGCAGCGAAAGAAAGCTTTCATAAGCCCTTCCGGCTCCTGATGACCCCCGCAAGGTCCGTCGACCGAAGGCTCCTGCAAAGGTATAGAAATTCCCTATCACAATGAGTCCCTTCGAAGCCCTACTCAGAGCCACAACGGCTCGATGGGCTGATCCTGCAAACCCAATGTTGGGTTCCTGTTCTCCGCCTTGTGAACGGGTCATAGAGACGATGACAAAAGGGGATTCCAGGCCAATGACCGAATCCACCGTCCTTACTGCTACTTCTAAATTCTCCTGGGCCAGCAGATGCTTCATAAGTTTTTGCTGGGCTGAATAATAGGTGATAATTAGAATGTGCGTTGCAGGAACCCTGCGAAGTAGTCGCTGAACCGCGACAAGCGTCAACTCTGCTTCCACGAAGTTGCTGCGACTGTGCGTCTCTGATTCTTGGCCAGAGACATGCAAAAAGATTGTCCTGTGGCTAGTCTGAAGAAATGGAAAAGCCTCTATCGCATCCTTGGTGTGCTTCAGAGGGAAAAATGCCCTCGGTGTAATCTCCTGGTAGAAAGCCGAGATTAGCCGCACAGCATCAGGGGTTAACCTAAACGACTCATCCAATGGTAGCACTGCGAAAGGTCCCGAGTCCTGGGGGTGCATCAAGGCCTCCAGAATGCTCATGGCCGCAACTCTAGCCGCCACTCCAGGCAACTGATGATGTGGTTGCAGCTGTTGCTCATCTCCTGTAATTACTATAGAGGACAACTTATTTCCCACCTGTCCTATCTGCCACAAGGCTAAGTCTCGTTGGATAAGACTGGCTTCGTCCATGATGATCATGGTGGGTTGAAAGTTGAGGCTCTGCAGGAAATAGAACTTACTCGAATCTAACGTGGCGAAGATAAGATTGGGATTCAGGAAGGACACGAAGCTAGACAGGGGCTGTCGTCGAAGCAATTGTAGTCTGGCTCTACACCTTGGAACTTCTAGCTTGGCTTCTTTTCCCCCTGTCTTAGCTGCTTCTTTGGCCCTTGCCAACTGATTCTCGCACTCTATGACCTCTCCTATTCTTTTCACAAACTCCAGATAGTCGCCCTCCTGCTGATCCCCATATTTGAATCCCGCGACCTCGCTAGTCTCTTTCGCTGCCATTCCTATTGTTTCCTCGGTGGGGAAGTGGTTTCTGATCCTAGCCTCAGCCTGCCTCAGCAGTAAATGTGCTGGCAGCCAATCCCATGTCCGGAAGTCTCCTACCTCTGCATGGGTTCGGCTACAGATCCTGAGTGGCCGAATCGTTTCCGCCGCTTCTTCGTCGCCGTTGTCCATCAGCGCTGTCAGGATCTGCGTCACTGATCGATAGGCTTGGCTAGCTGCGTAATTTGTTTGAGCAATGAATAGTATCCTAGCCTCCTCATGCGGCAGGTTCAGTTTCTTCCTTCGATACATAATATAATTACATGCTCCTAGAAGGGAAGTTTTTGTTTTGCTTGCCCCCGGGACTCCTGGAATTAGTATAATGGCATTTTGTGGTGCTTCCTCTGTCCCACTTAGCGCCATGGCTTTAATTACAAGGTTTTGATTCCTGGTGAGTTCCTTATCCTTGAGTGCGATGCACGTAGAAATGGGCCCGTATGCGGGGTCACTTCCCTTCCCTTCTTGATGAAGCCCCACGCAACTTCGTAGAAGTCGCGAGGTGGCTGACTTCCCGTTGAGTTGTGCTCCTGCATACCTGGTCTGGTAATCCAGATATGGACTTTCAGTGTCGTTCGCGGCTGACAGCCATATCTCTAATTGCTGATTACCGACTTCCTTTCCTAAGCTAATGTACTTCTGGTGCAGGGGCACTAGGGAGCTAGCCTCTATCCAAGCTTTCGCTTCCCATCCCTCTGCCTTGGTCTCTTCCCACACTATTCTACCCTTGATGGGGGTGGTCAGTTCCGGAAACTCCATCTGAATTTGGAAAGCTCCCTTGATGTCCACCATGTCTTCCTGTTCAACTAGTAAAGTAGCGTATTCCTCCCCTTCCGTTTCCTGGATATGGCATGTAGCTGGTACCCTTTTCCCATTCCTTCCTGGTGTTTGAGTCTCGTTTTCATTTAAGTAATCGAACATAGCTATTGCGAAGTGGTTTATCAGGAAGGTCCTGTCCTGCTGTTTAAGCCTTTGCAGTGTTGCTTTATATTTCCCATCAAATGTGTTCCTTAGTGCTTGATAGGGAAGGGAGGTCCACCCTGCTAACTGGTTGTAGGCTAATGGCTTATAGGATTTTATGGTGTACCTTTGTTCCCCATTGTCTGCCTGTTTCTGGGTTTCCATCCTCAGAATCAATATGGGGAGTCCTTCCTGGGGTTTTGGGCCTAGTTTTCTCTCGAAGACTTCTGTATCCTGGTCTATAATTGCCCATCCCTTTATTTTGTCTCTCCTCTCCTTTCCTTCTTCTAAGGCTACTGCAACTTGCCCTCTGATTCGCACGACAAAGGAGGAATTGGGGTTACCCGCAGTCGCGGTTTCGGGCTCTTCCCGCCGGACGATGAGAGCCGGGGTGCAGTAGTAACGTCCTGGTGCCGTAGGCAGAGTTATCCTGGTGGGCTCCCATCCAGTGGTCCCTAGTCGTTCTCGGACGTCCCATACGCCCACCTCTTCATTTCCTAAAGCCAGATAACGAAGGGGAACCCGGAGGGCTGAGAGGATACTGGCCCTACGGTCCGTTGCGGCAAGAGGAAGGGCATAGAAGGGTTGTGCGGTGTAACCAAGTCCTGGTAGCCGATCGGGCGGAGGCGTTTCCTTCCATTGAAGGTCGAATCCTCCTCTGGCGTCGACTGGGCTGAGAGTGGCAATAGTGGTTTGCATGGTTGGCTAGGCTCGAGGCCTGCTGCATTCCATCACCCGAGGGTGTAGGTTTGCACTACTACTAGTGAATCTACCTACATAACCTCGGTAAGTGTCCTAACTGAGATGGTGGGGAACTGGTGGCGTGGTTTCTGGGGGTGACGTTGTTGGTGCCGTCGATCCTTCCTCCGTCGCACCTGGTTTCTGTTCTGAGGTTGCCCAATCTAGAGATGTATTATTTAGTTGGAGATACAAACGATTCATTTGGGTCGCGTGGTAAAACGCCAGTATTTGGTTGGGTTCCCACGCAGCGACTAGGCTAGGGCAGGACGGAAGGTTGGAGGAGATGGCTATGCTCCTGCATTTCCGCATCTTGGGGCATTTCCTCGCTGCTTCCGCCATTTGCGCTAGCCCAAGTCGCACTACATCTTCCTCCCCTAATGTGGGGCTGAGTTTTAGTGTCATGGACGTCAATCCCTTAATTCTGGCTCTGGTGGCCACGACAACAGCTATCGTCTGGGAGCGTCCCCTGGGCGGAATCGGGAGGATTAGGATGGGGCTGGTACCTAGTGCGACGCTGGGTGCCTGGAGGTTGGGGACGGAAACGGAGATCGTGAGATCTTCCGGTCCCACCTCGAAGTCAACCATCATCAGTGGCTCCTTCCGCCACCAGTCGGTCAAGGCATTTTTGACCGCCCGAACTTCCTCATAGGTGGCTCTGGCTAGGGTTCCTAGGGCCGTGGGCACATCCCGGAAGTGGATGTGTCCTGGGGAGGTTCTCCGAGTGATCTTAACTCCTGTTGACGTCCTCCAACGTTCCAGCAGTGGTTTGCCGCCCACCCGGAGGTCTGTGATGTTCTTAATTCCTAGGCCTTCGAAGGGAGTTGTCTGGTCCTCCGTCCTGACACTACTTAACATCACAATCTCCCCATGGCGAGGTCCCTGGCCTTTTTCCCACTCGCGCCTAGCTTCCGCCTTTTGCCACTCCTGTTCGGATAATGTGGCATACCCACAGGTGGTCTGGGGTAGAAAAGTTCCGTTACCATTGCTACATACCCTGGTTTGTAGGAATGCAAAGCGGTACCGGAGGGAGTGAGGCCATTCCATCCGTAGGCTTCTTACCCAGCTCCCTTTTCCCCCGGGGACTCCCGCTAAGTCCTCCGTGACTGCTAAGACTCCTGTTAGCTGGCTAGGAGGTGGGGAGAGCACAAGTCTGGGACTCCAGAAGCGGGGGCTCAGTTTTCGTACCCCTGCGCAGCTGATCTCATCTCCTACGCGATGGGTAAGGGTGGGTCGCAGTTGGAGTTGGTCAAGCAGCAGCTGCCGTGTGACAACGCAGCACTGCCTGCAGGGAGTGTAAGGGGTGATCCACCCCGTCTCCCCCTCTTCCGGAAGTTCCTGGTGAGAGCCTGGGGGCACAGAGGTGACTTTAATTTTAAGTGAGCCTCCTTGTCCCTCCCCCACAATGGTGGCTGAGTAAATAC
This sequence comes from Ptycholaimellus sp. GST1_10, assembly GCA_030248095.1. NCBI lineage: Eukaryota > Metazoa > Nematoda > Chromadorea > Chromadorida > Chromadoridae > Ptycholaimellus > Ptycholaimellus sp. GST1_10. The sequence goes on along the minus strand of JASANA010001853.1, from coordinate 768 downwards.
CCGTCCTCAGTGCTCTCCTCATGGCTTTACCATAAGTTACCACTCCTCCTGAGGCTTCCTGAGCATTCTCCCCAACAAAGTCTTCCCACTCCATGTAGCCCAAGAACTTCATATCTTCTAATGCCCTTTCGGGGCTCACCTCGGAGGGAATGACGGGATCCGGTGGGAAGGCGAGCAGGGCCAGGTCCTCTGTGGTGATGGGGTTGGGTGGGACTGATGAAGTAGAACGTGGATAGCGCGCCTTCGTAACCTTCAGCGAGGCTACCAGTTGTTTCTCAAACTTCTAATTGGTTTGGGCGCTAATTCTGCGAATGCGTCGTGTATTGACAGGACGGCCCAGCTCTCACTTCTTCAGCCACTCATGAACCTCGCGCCCTCGGTAATAGCGCTTACAGTTGATAAGTGCTGATGCTTCTCACACTACCTGCGGCTCCTGCGTCCAGTGATGGGCCTCCTACTGATGCTCTATCACGAGCTCCTCCGTAAAGTTACAGTCTGACCTGCAGCAGGTTCTGGGGGTCTATAGCCACAGTCCAGCGTTACTGGGTGGGCAGGGCCAATTCTCGGTCGCCCTCCTCGCTCAGCTTCCGCTCCTACGAGATGGCCCCGGTTGAGGTGGCGGCGACGGGCGAAACGGCGGTGGCCCCGGCGTCCGGTTACTGCCAGGAGGCTCCGTGGAGAGTCGCTTGAGGAGGTGGCGGGTCGTCTGGTCCCCTTCTTCCCGCCCACGGTGTTCGCTTCCCCAACTAGTCCGCCAAGCGCCAGTTC
>JASANA010001852.1:0-38080 GCA_030248095.1 Ptycholaimellus sp. GST1_10 | reverse complement strand
ACTAATGTCCAATTGATCCAATAATTCCACAAGACAAAGCCCAATTTGATGTTGGGCTCTGAATGTGTCCCATGGAAACAGATAGAATAAGAACCAATGTCTAATCGATCCAATAATTCCACAAGACAAAGCCTAATTTGATGTTGGGCTCTGAATGTGACCCTTGGAAATAGATAAGAACTAATGTCCAATCGATCCAATAATTCCACAAGACAAAGCCCAATTTGATGTTGGGCTCTGAATGTGTCCCATGGAAACAGATAAGAACTAATGTCTAATCGATCCAATAATTCCACAAGACAAAGCCTAATTTGATGTTGGGCTCTGAATGTGACCCTTGGAAATAGATAAGAACTAATGTCCAATCGATCCAATAATTCCACAAGACAAAGCCCAATTTGATGTTGGGCTCTGAATGTGTCCCATGGAAACAGATAAGAACTAATGTCTAATCGATCCAATAATTCCACAAGACAAAGCCTAATTTGATGTTGGGCTCTGAATGTGACCCTTGGAAATAGATAAGAACTAATGTCCAATCGATCCAATAATTCCACAAGACAAAGCCTAATTTGATGTTGGGCTCTGAATGTGACCCTTGGAAATAGATAAGAACTAATGTCCAATCGATCCAATAATTCCACAAGACAAAGCCCAATTTGATGTTGGGCTCTGAATGTGTCCCATGGAAACAGATAAGAACTAATGTCTAATCGATCCAATAATTCCACAAGACAAAGCCTAATTTGATGTTGGGCTCTGAATGTGACCCTTGGAAATAGATAAGAACTAATGTCCAATCGATCCAATAATTCCACAAGACAAAGCCCAATTTGATGTTGGGCTCTGAATGTGTCCCATGGAAACAGATAAGAACTAATGTCTACTCGATCCAATAATTCCACAAGACAAAGCCTAATTTGATGTTGGGCTCTGAATGTGACCCTTGGAAATAGATAAGAACTAATGTCCAATCGATCCAATAATTCCACAAGACAAAGCCCAATTTGATGTTGGGCTCTGAATGTGTCCCATGGAAACAGATAAGAACTAATGTCTAATCGATCCAATAATTCCACAAGACAAAGCCTAATTTGATGTTGGGCTCTGAATGTGACCCTTGGAAATAGATAAGAACTAATGTCCAATCGATCCAATAATTCCACAAGACAAAGCCCAATTTGATGTTGGGCTCTGAATGTGTCCCATGGAAACAGATAAGAACTAATGTCTACTCGATCCAATAATTCCACAAGACAAAAGCCTAATTTGATGTTGGGCTCTGAATGTGACCCTTGGAAATAGATAAGAACTAATGTCCAATCGATCCAATAATTCCACAAGACAAAGGCCAATTTGATGTTGATTTCTGACCTTCATTGAATCATAGATACCAAATTTATAAATGAAACTTCTTAGAATTAAATAATTATATAATCTGACTGCTAGCCAGCTTTTTCCCATCATGAGAATGATTCCGACAATGAGCATTTCTGACCACTGCAGAGCCGGCCCTGACAGGCGGCGCAGGCTGAATCAGCCAGGGAAGTCATAGCGCTCCTGGACCTGAACTCATCCAGCAACTTCTCCTCCTCCTGACACCTTTGATCTCCGACCAATGATCATCTGATCAAACAGCTCATCACTCTTACAAAGCAATGCTTACAAACCCAATAAGAGGGTTATTGCTGGTGTCATGGCTGTGCACCAGCAGAAATATCTGAATCTTGAGGGAAGGCTTTTGCCTGAATACATTTTCCTTTCGAGTTAAGGTTGTAGATTTTGTGCATGATGTGTCGATGGATTTTGACAAATGCTGGTTTCTTTCACCGATGACAGAGTCTCAGAGCTGACTTGGCAAACTGGTCTCTAAATTGAGGCTTGATTTGGCCATTTTCTGAACTATTGGAGGATAAAGTGAGTAGGCAGGAGTTGACTGGAGAAACTGGTCATCAGGTGGGGCAGCGTTGCTCTTGTGATGTCTCCTGTGTTAGGAAGGGGATGTAGTTGCGGCCCCTGTTCCCAATCACGCTCACCTGGGGGTCGTCCGCGAGGAAACAAGAGGCGTTGACAGAAGGAACAGGAATATGAGACTGAGCAGAAGCAAGCTAGCTCCTGTGAATGGTTGGCGAAGTTGCTTGGACTCGTAGGGCTTTGGTGGCGGGGTGAGGGTGGGGGTTTGCTGGTGTGGCCGGATGGTAGCTTGCGGATGGCAGACTTTTGCAGGGCGGGAAGTAGCTTGCTGCCAGCATGGGAGGATTCATGCCTGTGGATGCCCGAACTCCCAACATTTTGAAATTTCTCTCAGCTTCACAACACAAACGGAATCTAAACGCCACTATACCTGAATTGTTACTCAGCGTCACTATTCTTAAATGCCATTCAGCGTCTTAAAGGGCACTGTTTTAACTTAAACCTAAGCCTTTTTTAAGAAATAGGCAGTTCACGAAGAGTCACCCGCGATGCCCGCACACTCCCATCACTATCTCATGCCACCATTCAGCCGACAGATTTCGGCAGAGAAAGCAAAGTAGGACTTCGTGGAAGGTAGATTTGAAGGACCTTCCATGCAAACTAAGCTCTACAACCAAAAAAGAGGCGAATAATTGAATGAACAGAATAGTTTAACATGCGGGAGGGGGCAAGTGATGCAAGATTCGAAAAGGGATGAAGAGCCCTTGGCAAGCTGGGTGAGGGGTAGGGCCGGAGGATGGGATTGAAGAGCTGACGTTTGGCAAGGCCCATTTTGACCACCCAGTCAGGCTCATACAACCAACCTCTTGTGAGCTCCATGCTTTCATCCTCAAGCTCATCATAAGCATCATTGTTGCCTTGTTCATGGACTCGTTCCACGTAAAGGCCTTCAAACTCATTCTCCCTGCACTTTATGCCCCACAATCAGCCACATATTCCAGGTTGAAACTATGAGCATCCATTGAGTCGTTGACAGTTGACCGTTTTCGCGCAGTGCTCTAATTTCAGGAACTGACCTGTCCAGCTTTGAGCTTGGCGAGATCAGCCACCCACTCATTCATCTCCTTCTGCAACCGCTTCTTCCTCTTTCCAACCATCATTGGCCTGGATCAGGCTATAAACTTAGCCCTAGTTGGTGCTGATAGTAGGAAGAGATGAAGTGACAAAGCTGGTTGAGATGAGCTCAGCTTAGTAGTGGGGCAAGGAAAGGGGAGCTGATGTTGCCTCCTGGGCAAGCCTGGCTGAGGGTGCAACCTCGGCCATGACGAGCACTGGGGTGTGAATGTAGGCTGAAGTTGATGCCAGCCTCCCGCCATTCCTTTAGTTTTTTCTTCCAGTCCTACAAATCCATTTGATGGACATTTAGAAAGAAATAATTAAAGAATTTAGAATTAAAGAAACCTTGATAAGTGGGGACTTGGTCCTTACCAGATAGTCCCATTAGAGCGAGCCCTCGTATTCCACCTTCTTCATGTCTCACTCCTCCAGAGTCATTCCCTTCTTGGTGGCAAGAAGATTGGAGAATAGCCAGAAACCAGACAATCCCATCTTTCTACTATGAGTCCCAAGGGGGGGGGGGTCCTACCTGAGATTCTTTATTAACCTTCATCATTTAATGGGAAAGGGCAAAAACCGCAGCTAGGATGGGATTCAACATCAATGGGGCATGCTTAAGAATGGCATTAAAATCTTTTTTAAGAGCTGACCATAATGGCAGCAAAGAAAAAAAGCTCTTGCATGCCTTATGGCCAGAGGTGCTCAAAATTTTTCAAGCTGCTCCAGTAGTGATAGAATTTTGTCCATGTTGGTGGTGTACAGGGGTCTAGGACAGGTTTGCCATGGAAAGAATTGTCACCAGAGTGGATAGCCTTAGGAGAAAGTGTCCACTGGACATAATTGCCACAGGACAAACTTGCCACTGGACTGGATTGCAACTGACAAAATTTCCCTTAGCCAACATGGCCACCAGACAAAATTGCCTTCTGTTCCTGCACACTAGGTGCATTAACTCCACTGGTGATCCAACAGTGGCACTTTTTAAAAACAGTTCAATTGATGTGACCAACCCAGTTCATTATTTTAGGTGTAAACTTGTCAAAGTGAAAAAATGAAAGAATCAATCCTCTTTTTTGGTATTTAATAAGCCAGAAGTAGTAGTTGGCTGGATTTAGCTGCCTGATTTAGGTGGCCTGGCGCAGGGCCAGTCGCATCTGCTTCTCGTACTGTTGCTGGTACTGGCCTAGGTCGATGGTGGACGGAGACACTCCTTGGTGCAGTGCTACCAGATGTAATGCAGCATATGCTCCTGCAAAAATAGAAATGAACAAAAAATCATTTGAACAATCATCGATACTTACCACATGCATTAGCTGCAGATTCTGTTGCCAGTTGATTGCCAAACTCCAAAACCAGCCCACCTGTTAATGTCCTTCGTTAAAGACATGCTGCCATCTAATATTAAAAAAATTTAGGGCAAATCAAAGGTGTTCTACTTCAAACTGTTGAGAGCACTGGTAGGTAGATGGACTGCCCAAAGTCATCCGTCTGAAGAGTCATCCCTGGGGCAGAGTTATAGACTGTCACTCCGAGGTTGTGTTCCGCATGCTTAGCTTCCAGCACCAAATAATGGCCATTCCTTGCTGTTGCGAAATGCAATGTTGGCCCCCAATGTTGGTGAAATGCAGCCCAGAAGTGAATCGCGTGAAGATCTAAAATAGAAATATTTGTGTTTAGACAGAACTGAAATATGCTGCCACTGAAATGTCGATGTCCTGGACTGGAGATAGGAGGTTGGCATGGTCTTCATGTAGGAGATTGCTGACAGCCAGCCACTGCATGTTGGATGTCTCAGCATCAAGCATTGGCACTTCACGTGGTTGGCCAGGCACCTGACATGATAAAACACTTAAGAATGCAAATTTTAAAAGCAATGTTACCATCAGTGGCTCTTCATTTTCTTCTTCATAGATGAATAATGGCTGCAGATTTGGCGTAGCTAGGGGTGCTGTCGTGGAGGTTGATGTACTTTGGCCTGCTTGAGCATCAAGCACCCATGCAGATGTTGCTGAATCTTGACCTTGCTTCCTTAGTTACTTCTTAGTTCTTGGAAACACGGGGTAGGATTTTCTCTTCTAGCTTCTGCTCGTGCTTGGGTGTATTTCTGCTTTTCGTTTTCCCTCCTTTTTTCAGGAAGATTTTCACCAAGAGCCAGTAGTTGTAGAATTTGGTCCATGATGGTGGTGTAAAGAGGTCTAACATGATTGCCATGGACAGAATTGTCACCAGAGTGGATAGCCTTAGGAGAAAGTGTCCACTGGACATAATTGCTACAGGACAAAATTGCCACTGGACTGGATTGCATCTGACAAAATTTCCCCTAGCCAACATTGCCACTGCACAAAATTGCCAGCCATTGCCCCCAGACAAAATTGCCTTCTGTTCCTGCACACTAGGTGCTTTCACTCCAGAGGTGATCCAACAGTGGCACTTTTTAAAAGCATAGTTCAATTAATGTGACCAACCCAATCCATTATTTTAAGTGTAAACTTGTCAAAGTGAAAAAATGAAAAAACCAACCATTTTTTGGTATTTAATAAGCCAGAAGTAGTAGTTGGCTGGATTTAGCTTGAAGATGGAGCCTTTTCTGACATCTTCTAGGAGCTGGAGAAGCTTGAGCTTGAAAACTTGTACTGCAGTTAGGTGGCTGAGTTTCTTTCCAGCAAGGATTGCAGGGGAATGTGATGAAGAGAGTTGGTGAGTTGGAGTTGGCACATGGAGAAAAGTCCTCCAGTGAAGGATGTTGGAAGGTAGACTCTGGCAACTTGATGTTGCTCTTCCCCTAGGCTTGCTTCTACTTCTTCTCTTGTTCCCTGCCAGAGCTTTCCTTGATCTTCTAGTTTACTTAGGAACTGTAGGAAGAGCTCTTCCACTCTACAGAACATGTCAATTGCAAACTCCTGGTTAAGTATACTGATTTTGTTGATTTTCCAAAAAAAGCTGTTGCAGATATTCCAGCATTGTCAACTTCTGTCCTTTTGTGGACTTCAGTTGTGGAGAGCATCCTACTTCTGCATGCGGCAGGGGGTACTGAAGGCGCTCAGCATAGGCTGGATGCAGCACACTGATGAGGTATGCTGGCATTTCTCCCATCTTTTTGATGTACACAGAGTGGGGTTTGGAGTCTGAGTCTGTGACGGGGATGCCTGCTATTTCACCTGAGATTGGCATGTCTCCAAAGATAAGATCAAGGATTTTACTAGCTTTGTTTTCTGGAAGGCAAGGAGTGCAAGTTGAGTAAGTGCAATGAACTGCTTGTAGTATGGACAGTTGTCTTAGTTGTCTTGGTTCAACATTAACTTTTGCTTCAGGAGTTGCTGTTGATGATGTATCTGGTCACGTCAGACACCTTGCTCCTCTGCATCAGTAAAGGGTTGAAAGCTGGGATCCAGCTTCTTCTTTGCGGCACTGTGATTCTGAATCTGTCCTTACTTTTGAAAGTGGTCGAGAAACCACAGACTTACCCTTTTGAGTACCAAAATTTCATGCATTTAAGTAGGTGTTTAAATAAATTTGTAGCGAAAGCAGCTGAATGGCTGAGAACATTTGGTTTTTTGATTCACAAGTCATATATGCCGATTCTTGATCTGTGCTTATTTTTGCAATTGGTTGCGAAACCACAGACGTGCTCTTTTGGATGACAATGTTCACCCTTGCAACAAAAACATTCCTTAATTATTGACTTTTGCTACAAATGAAGGTGGAAGGGGGAAGCGCTCAGCGGTCACCTATTGCGCTTTGTGCCATATACTTGTTTTCATAATTGGGGGGATTACATAAGTGGGGGGGGGATTTTAAGAGAGGGGTTTTTAAAGTGTGGGAGGGAGGATAGTGTACAGTCAGAAGGTTCCAGTAAGGTTTATAGTTTTCTCCCTTGGGAGAATTAATATAATACAATTTCGCGAACAAAAAATAGTGTTAGATTGCTGAGAGCAAATTATGCCTACGCTAGGTTTGAGCGATCCCATACAAGGTTATGTTTAGTTTGTTTACTTTTGAAATTGTTTTAGTTGTTAATTTTTTGGGCATTTCGAAAACCTATTACTGGTTTGGGTATTTCGAAAAAGGAGCTGAAATTTGCAAAAGCATGAAACAAACAAGAGTAAAATGCTACAGCATGAACCTCTTATGAATTGTCACTCATCAAAAAGAAATAGACAAGGTGGGACAAAATCGTGAGAAATTTTGATTTAATTTATAAACAATGTTGAGTTAAAAATTTAACAGGTTCATCTACAAATCCACTGATCATTCATAAGCAGGCGACAATTTATGGCAGGAACCCTGTCACCTGGATTATTCTAGTTTTTGTTTTGTGTTCAATTTTTGCCTTAATGATGTTTTTTGTGAACTTTAATATATAATTTTTTAAGCCTCTTACAAAAAACATGTCAAAGTTGAAGCATGATTCAGATTAAACTAAAAAATTGATCATATTGCAAATGCCAGCAAAATTTAACTTTACTTTAGCTAATTCCAATTAAATTTCAATTTTGTTTGTTTTATTTTGTTACGCTCATTTAGTAAACTTATAATTTCATCATGACCAAAAATTCAGAAAAATTTCTTCGATTTAACATATTTTAACATTTTAAAATATTTTTTATTCCTCTGGTTATATTTTCTATATTAGCTTTCAATAATGTTTGTCCTCTTTGTGCCAAAATTGCCGCCTGCTTATGAATGATCAGTGGATTTGTAGATGAACCTGTTAAATTTTTAACTCAACATTGTTTATAAATTAAATCAAAATTTCTCACGATTTTGTCCCACCTTGTCTATTTCTTTTTGATGAGTGACAATCATAAGAGGTTCATGCTGTAGCATTTTACTCTTGTCTAGATCTTGGCCATGTGGAAGTCATATTTACTTGCCACATGAACAAGGCTCCAAACAGTCATTGGGAAAAATCCATCACTTGGTGTTGTTGTTTGGTAGGTAATTTCATGTAGGTAATTCAGGTAGGTTTCAAAATTTCACGATTTCACGATCATAGCAAACCATGCAAAAACTCGATCACCCATTCATAACTAGGGCGCTGTCGCGCCCTAGGAATTAAGATGTATCGCATTGAAGCTAACCTGAGCATCAGTTCATAAAAATCTGCGCAGCTTCCCTTTCGCATTGAAGCTAACCTGAGCATCAGTTTATAAAAATCTGTGCAGTTTCCCTTTTTTATATATTTCAGTTAATATTTTAGGTATTTATTAAAATTCAGAGGCCTAAATCAAAATTTCAATAATTTTGCCATCTGGAGCAGACTGTGAGCTTTCGATTGATATATATATGTCCTAGGGTTCAACCTACCAGTCTTCCAATCAATTCGGTGACAGGAAACCATGCAAAAACTCGATCACCCATTCATAACTAGGGCGCTGTCGCGCCCTAGGATGAATGTAAGACGATGGTTTGACGAGAAATTACTTATTTTCAAATTTCAGGAAAAAGGAAGAAATATTGCTTAGCTGTTGATTACGAAGCACCGTCACGCGCGAAGTTGCGGTGCATTGGGTTAGTCTTAGAGCTGGCCTTAAATCAAAATTACAATGACAAGATGCAAAGCAATCATGATACATTTTGATTTGAATTGAGAAATCATTTTGAGCAGAAATTTCATCTAAAAACTCCACTGCTCATTCATAAGCAGGCGGAAATTTATGGCAGAAGTTATAGCTTTTTCTTCTGGTTTTGCCCAAATGGTAAGCTATTTTTGAATTTTTTTTATTATTTTTAGTTTCAACTTCATTAAAACCATCAGCTTCGATTTTAAAACACATGCCTGAAAAGGTACTGCTATGAAAAAAAAACATTCCGAAATTGGAGAAACAATTCATTGAAATCAAAATTGATCATATTGCGAATACCTGTATTAATTAATTTAACTCATTAATGCATTTTAGTTTGTTTCTAATATTGTCCAATTTATTTTTTATCCAATTTATATGCATTTTAATTTTATAGTAGCTAAAAGTTTAATTAAAATAATATTTGAGTTGCTTTTATAGTATTTATTGAATATTTTTTTGAATAAATATTGTTAACTTTCATTTCCGTTTTTGTCCTCTTGTTGCCAAAATTTCCGCCTGCTTATGAATGAGCAGTGGAGTTTTTAGATGAAATTTCTGCTCAAAATGATTTCTCAATTCAAATCAAAATGTATCACGATTGCTTTGCATCTTGTCTATATCTTTTTGATGATTGGAAATTCATAAGCTTCTCATGCTGTAGCATTTTAATCTTGTCTAGATCTTGGCCATGTGGAAATCATTTATTTTGCCACATGAACAAGACTATGGGTTTTTTGCCACATGAACCAGGCTTCAGAACAATTTTGTTTCAGATATGGATAAAATCAACTTTGGTGTTTTTATAAATTTAGTTTTCCTGCTCTAGTACTAGGGCACTGTCGCCCTCTCAGATTCCATTAAGCCCATAAACCTATTGCATGCAAGCTAACCTGCGCATCACTTTATATAAAACTGCGCAGTTTCACTGAAATGAAACATTTCGATAATGGGTAGAACAGAAAATCGAAAAAATCGCTCTCAATAACGTGAATTGATTGGGAAATTTCTCCATGTAACCATTGACAAAAATAGCACCATTGAAAAGCTCAAGCAATTTGCCAAAATACGTAATTCTTAGTTTTTTAAATTTCGCTTTTGATGCAAAATGCCACTGTGTTAAATTTGGCAATGTCCTTATTTTTGAAGTTTTTTATATATTTTTTTAAATAATTAAAATTCTAAGCCCTAAATCAAAATTTGAAGAATTTTGCCATCTGCAGCAGCCTGTGGGCTTTCGATTGATATAAATATGTCCTAGGGTTCAACCTACCTGTCTTCCAATCAATTCGGTGACACGCAACCATGCAAAAACTCGATCACCCATTCATAACTAGGGCGCTGTCGCGCCCTAGGATGTTCTTAGCACCATACCATTATGTTATCTGCAAAAATTAAACTTATACTATTGAATATGTTTCACGTTTCTGATTTTCGCGAAATCTCATTCTACAGCCAAATTTCTTCCCAAATTCGAAAACAAAGTAGTGGGCAGGTTTTGTGACATTTGTTCTTCCCCTAACTTGTTTTGCAAGTTCGCCGCCTTGCAAAGCATCAATTAATTTAGCTTATGTTGACGCAAATGCCCTTCTTCTACTTAGAAATGTAGCAATAACAATCATTACTCAAATTAGGGTCCCGTTCTTTACAGCGCCTACAAAAGTTAGTTTCACAGTCAGCAATCAAAAGCAAGAGCGGAATGGATGTTCTGGGCAACGTCAACACCGGCCTCATCGTTTCAGCCGCCTAGTGAGTCTAGATGGAAGGCAGTGAAGAAGGTTCGTGTTGGAGGTGAGTGGGAATCTAGTGCTAGGCGGCGTCATCTTGGCCAAGAAGCGACTTCGAGCACGCCACGAACTTCTCATTGTTGCCGGGCTGGCCTGCGCGGATTTCATTTACGGTTCTCACTTATCCTTGTTTCCGAGAAAGAAAGGGACTACTGATCTGCGAAGGCATCGGCTTGGCCGTGTACAGCATCGGTCAGCTTTCTCGAGGCAATCGGACTCTCTTCACACCCTGGCAGTGTTAGCCTAGCTTTGCTTTTTCATCAAGGGCCTCATTGTTTCTCTGTTTCAGGCTATCAGATGCCGTCAATGATGCTGATTAGCGTCGGATCCCAGTCTTCCGCGCTTATGCAGGTAGATATTTCAATTCTTGAAAAACCACTCAATAATATTTTCTACTACACCATACAATTATAAATGATGATAGTGGATTTAGATCATACTGGCTTTGGACAGACTGATTGCCATTCGCTGGTTCCATCGCTATGTCAGCTTTGGTTTACGGTAGCGTTTTTTTCATACCACGGCGGGAAAAGACTGACAGTAATCTGAAAGGTACATCGCAGTGCTGCTATTGAGTGTGTTCAGCTACACGACTTCCACATTGATCATGGCTGGCCTCCTGTCCTACATCTTCACCAGCCACAGCCAGCCTTACATCCCTCGCTGCCTCAGCACCACCATTAGCATTCCTGCGTTAATCTACCTCTTCCCATTCCACTGCCAGATTTAGCGCAGTCCATGAGCTCACCAAGCACCAAATTAGCCAACAAGTACTGGCCTTTTTCTCCTCCACCAGATACTGAACCACATGCAAACCTGTGAGGCTATTTAGCAGGTAGAAAAACCAAATGAATTGCAGCTACGAGCCATACCCGGGGCTGGTGTTTCTAGTGGGTGGACTGGGTAGTCTGTTGATCTACGCGGCCTCCGTCATCGCCTTCCGCAACCACGTCAACAGCGTCTCCGATCACGGCGCCTCCTCCAAACTCAAGCGACAGAGCCGCTTCACCAAAATTATCGGTCACTCCTCTACCCTGCTTCAAGCTTGCCCATTATTATGCCGAGGCCATTGCAAGGATTTGTGATGCTGGTGACTCTGGTCTTCTACACCCTGCCTCGCTTCGTCGTCCTGCTGGATGGCAACGGGGCCATCGGCATGAGCCGCACTCAGCAGCTCCTCCTCCTTCGCCTCGGCCACACCAACAGCTACATCAACGTCCTCATCTTTGCGTACACTTCCCCTTCCCCTGCTGGTGACTCTGGTCTTCTACACCCTGCCGCGCTTCGTCGTCCTGCTGGTTGCCAACGGGGCCATCGGCATGAGCCGCACTCAGCAGCTCCTCCTCCTTCGCCTCGGCCACACCAACAGCTACATCAACGTCCTCATCTTTGCGTACACTTCCCCTTCCCCTGCTGGTGACTCTGGTCTTCTACACCCTGCCGCGCCTCGTCGTCCTGCTGGATGCCAACGGGGCCATCGGCATGAGCCGCACTCAGCAGCTCCTCCTCCTTCGCCTCGGCCACACCAACAGCTACATCAACGTCCTCATCTTTGCGTACACTTCCCCTTCCCCTGCTGGTGACTCTGGTCTTTTACACCCTGCCGCGCTTCGTCGTCCTGCTGGATGCCAACCGGGCCATCGGCATGAGCCGCACTCAGCAGCTCCTCCTCCTTCGCCTCGGCCACACCAACAGCTACATCAACGTCCTCATCTTTGCGTACACTTCCCCTTCCCCTGCTGGTGACTCTGGTCTTCTACACCCTGCCGCGCTTCGTCGTCCTGCTTGATGCCAACGGGGCCATCGGCATGAGCCGCACTCAGCAGCTCCTCCTCCTTCGCCTCGGCCACACCAACAGCTACATCAACGTCCTCATCTTTGCGTACACTTCCCCTTCCCCTGCTGGTGACTCTGGTCTTCTACACCCTGCCGCGCTTCGTCGTCCTGCTGGATGCCAACGGGGCCATCGGCATGAGCCGCACTCAGCAGCTCCTCCTCCTTCGCCTCGGCCACACCAACAGCTACATCAACGTCCTCATCTTTGCGTACACTTCCCCTTCCCCTGCTGGTGACTCTGGTCTTCTACACCCTGCCGCGCTTCGTCGTCCTGCTGGATGCCAACGGGGCCATCGGCATGAGCCGCACTCAGCAGCTCCTCCTCCTTCGCCTCGGCCACACCAACAGCTACATCAACGTCCTCATCTTTGCGTACACTTCCCCTTCCCCTGCTGGTGACTCTGGTCTTTTACACCCTGCCGCGCTTCGTCGTCCTGCTGGATGCCAACGGGGCCATCGGCATGAGCCGCACTCAGCAGCTCCTCCTCCTTCGCCTCGGCCACACCAACAGCTACATCAACGTCCTCATCTTTGCGTACACTTCCCCTTCCCCTGCTGGTGACTCTGGTCTTTTACACCCTGCCGCGCTTCGTCGTCCTGCTGGATGCCAACCGGGCCATCGGCATGAGCCGCACTCAGCAGCTCCTCCTCCTTCGCCTCGGCCACACCAACAGCTACATCAACGTCCTCATCTTTGCGTACACTTCCCCTTCCCCTGCTGGTGACTCTGGTCTTTTACACCCTGCCGCGCTTCGTCGTCCTGCTGGATGCCAACCGGGCCATCGGCATGAGCCGCACTCAGCAGCTCCTCCTCCTTCGCCTCGGCCACACCAACAGCTACATCAACGTCCTCATCTTTGCGTACACTTCCCCTTCCCCTGCTGGTGACTCTGGTCTTCTACACCCTGCCGCGCTTCGTCGTCCTGCTGGATGCCAACGGGGCCATCGGCATGAGCCGCACTCAGCAGCTCCTCCTCCTTCGCCTCGGCCACACCAACAGCTACATCAACGTCCTCATCTTTGCGTACACTTCCCCTTCCCCTGCTGGTGACTCTGGTCTTCTACACCCTGCCGCGCTTCGTCGTCCTGCTGGATGCCAACGGGGCCATCGGCATGAGCCGCACTCAGCAGCTCCTCCTCCTTCGCCTCGGCCACACCAACAGCTACATCAACGTCCTCATCTTTGCGTACACTTCCCCTTCCCCTGCTGGTGACTCTGGTCTTCTACACCCTGCCGCGCTTCGTCGTCCTGCTGGATGCCAACGGGGCCATCGGCATGAGCCGCACTCAGCAGCTCCTCCTCCTTCGCCTCGGCCACACCAACAGCTACATCAACGTCCTCATCTTTGCGTACACTTCCCCTTCCCCTGCTGGTGACTCTGGTCTTTTACACCCTGCCGCGCTTCGTCGTCCTGCTGGATGCCAACGGGGCCATCGGCATGAGCCGCACTCAGCAGCTCCTCCTCCTTCGCCTCGGCCACACCAACAGCTACATCAACGTCCTCATCTTTGCGTACACTTCCCCTTCCCCTGCTGGTGACTCTGGTCTTTTACACCCTGCCGCGCTTCGTCGTCCTGCTGGATGCCAACCGGGCCATCGGCATGAGCCGCACTCAGCAGCTCCTCCTCCTTCGCCTCGGCCACACCAACAGCTACATCAACGTCCTCATCTTTGCGTACACTTCCCCTTCCCCTGCTGGTGACTCTGGTCTTCTACACCCTGCCGCGCTTCGTCGTCCTGCTGGATGCCAACGGGGCCATCGGCATGAGCCGCACTCAGCAGCTCCTCCTCCTTCGCCTCGGCCACACCAACAGCTACATCAACGTCCTCATCTTTGCGTACACTTCCCCTTCCCCTGCTGGTGACTCTGGTCTTCTACACCCTGCCGCGCTTCGTCGTCCTGCTGGATGCCAACGGGGCCATCGGCATGAGCCGCACTCAGCAGCTCCTCCTCCTTCGCCTCGGCCACACCAACAGCTACATCAACGTCCTCATCTTTGCGTACACTTCCCCTTCCCCTGCTGGTGACTCTGGTCTTCTACACCCTGCCGCGCTTCGTCGTCCTGCTGGATGCCAACGGGGCCATCGGCATGAGCCGCACTCAGCAGCTCCTCCTCCTTCGCCTCGGCCACACCAACAGCTACATCAACGTCCTCATCTTTGCGTACACTTCCCCTTCCCCTGCTGGTGACTCTGGTCTTCTACACCCTGCCGCGCTTCGTCGTCCTGCTGGATGCCAACGGGGCCATCGGCATGAGCCGCACTCAGCAGCTCCTCCTCCTTCGCCTCGGCCACACCAACAGCTACATCAACGTCCTCATCTTTGCGTACACTTCCCCTTCCCCTGCTGGTGACTCTGGTCTTCTACACCCTGCCGCGCTTCGTCGTCCTGCTGGATGCCAACGGGGCCATCGGCATGAGCCGCACTCAGCAGCTCCTCCTCCTTCGCCTCGGCCACACCAACAGCTACATCAACGTCCTCATCTTTGCGTACACTTCCCCTTCCCCTGCTGGTGACTCTGGTCTTCTACACCCTGCCGCGCTTCGTCGTCCTGCTGGATGCCAACGGGGCCATCGGCATGAGCCGCACTCAGCAGCTCCTCCTCCTTCGCCTCGGCCACACCAACAGCTACATCAACGTCCTCATCTTTGCGTACACTTCCCCTTCCCCTGCTGGTGACTCTGGTCTTCTACACCCTGCCGCGCTTCGTCGTCCTGCTGGATGCCAACGGGGCCATCGGCATGAGCCGCACTCAGCAGCTCCTCCTCCTTCGCCTCGGCCACACCAACAGCTACATCAACGTCCTCATCTTTGCGTACACTTCCCCTTCCCCTGCTGGTGACTCTGGTCTTCTACACCCTGCCGCGCTTCGTCGTCCTGCTGGATGCCAACGGGGCCATCGGCATGAGCCGCACTCAGCAGCTCCTCCTCCTTCGCCTCGGCCACACCAACAGCTACATCAACGTCCTCATCTTTGCGTACACTTCCCCTTCCCCTGCTGGTGACTCTGGTCTTCTACACCCTGCCGCGCTTCGTCGTCCTGCTGGATGCCAACGGGGCCATCGGCATGAGCCGCACTCAGCAGCTCCTCCTCCTTCGCCTCGGCCACACCAACAGCTACATCAACGTCCTCATCTTTGCGTACACTTCCCCTTCCCCTGCTGGTGACTCTGGTCTTCTACACCCTGCCGCGCTTCGTCGTCCTGCTGGTTGCCAACGGGGCCATCGGCATGAGCCGCACTCAGCAGCTCCTCCTCCTTCGCCTCGGCCACACCAACAGCTACATCAACGTCCTCATCTTTGGGTACACTTACAGGCCCCCTTCATTTCCCTTGATCCTGCTAGTGAAGCTGGTTTCAGGCTCTTCCACGAGGAGTTTCGTGATGCATTGTGGGAGTTGTGCGGGAGGCGCGGCACTCCGGTTCAGCATGTCCACACCACCTCACACCATCCAACACTGCATCGCCAAATTCACCCAACTACCACCATATAAATTGTCTCTGCTTTTGCACAATGCTCTGTAGTACGATTATGTTAAGGTTTATCGAAATTATTCAATTTAGCGTAAATTTCCTCGAGTAAGCATAAAATAAAGTTCATCAAATTAGCGCAGGCTTACTTGAGGAATTTACCTTACTTGATGAAAGATATTCTAGCTTCCTTGCAGAATTATTGCAGAAATTGGAGAAATAAAGAAGAACAAATTAGTGTAACGAAACGAACATACTTTTACAAAGTTGGCAAGGTCCCGTTCACTTGAGCTCAATTAAGCCTACGCTAATTTTAAATTTATGTTAGCGGAACCACACCTCTTCTTAGCTGGAATCCCTTAAACTCAAGTAATTGTACTACAGCTCTCATTTTCGAGTCTCCTACCATCTTAACGTTGATGATGTTCCATATGTTGTATGTGAGGCGTATGTGTATGTGAGGTGTTCCATATGTCGTTTTAGCCCATTTGTTTTGGCGATCTATGTGAGGCACATCTTATTTTTGACTCATGAATACCCTATTTTTGACAAGCTATTTTTGACTGACTGCTATATTTGTGGATTTGAAAATTGTCTCACGAGCTGTTCATTATTTTCAACTTTTGCAAACCCTTAGTATTAGCATTAACGAATGATGAAAAGTGCATTGAGCAGTTGCAGAAATTGGCATATGCACGTGAAACCCCGATGCCGAGGCGGGAAAATAATGAGAGCAGCTAAAGGGGGACGGAAAGACAGGCAGCCACAAAATTGCTTTCAAAGTGCTGCAAGGAAAAGAATAGGCACTGCTAAAATGAAAATAGCGAAAGGCGTCTCTTCGCACGAGTTTGTGCTGGGAGTACTGGAAAACTTGCTAAGCAACATCACGTCTGAGGAAGAACATTCCAATGACGACTGGCAAAATCTAGCCACTCCAACCAATCTTAGAGGTCTGCTAAACTACCTCTCTACTTCTCTTTTGCTTCAGGGCTCACTATTTTATTTGCTCAGCTAAACATGACTGAAATTTTGAGACTTCCAAAAATCCTCACTAACTTTTGTTTGAATATAGCCGGACTTACGTTCGTATGAGACTGTTGAAAAGCGCGTGAACTGCAGATTCGCTGATAACCTTGACGATTCTGATAACGGTGGTAGCTTTGCTATTGTTCACTGGCTACTGGATGCACCAGAAGAGAGGGGTGGAAGTTGTACAAAGCTCCGCAGTGCCAAGCACGGCCAACTGGTCAAAACCTTTGCCGCCTCCTTCCGTTTTTCTATCAACTGGATTCAGGCCTCCTGTGGCCAGCTTGCGGCCGTCGGAACAACCGAGAAACGCACGGAGCATCAGCCTCGTTTCCACTTTACATTTGTCTCCAGCCCTTTCGAACTAGATTTTTAAAATTTCCATTTTTCGCTACATCCTTTCAATCCCTTCTGATGTCGATATTATTGTTCAATTGCGTTTTGACGATCACCTTTGCCTTCCGGGCAATGTCAACAAGGTATTATCGGCTGTCGCAAAGATGCGCGGCCACGAATATCGTAAAAATGGTACCCAAAAAGAGCAAAATGCCCCCTTTTTCAGACTGGGGAAGACAAGAGTCTCCCCGTTTGGTAATGAGCAGGAGTAAAACCCCTGTCAGAAAGTTGGCGGAACAAAGGAGTTCCCCTCGGACTCCACGGTGGTTCCAAAAGTCTCCTGGACACAGTCCAGCGTTGGGAATCAAAATCGGGCTCAGGATTGCTGGCCCAATGATCATCCAAGGCTTAACCGAAGGATTGCTGGCCCAATGATCATCCAAGGCTCCCCAAAGCCAGCCTCTCATCTCCCCTCTCTCCTTCCCTGCACCTCCCTGCACACCCTCTCTGTCCTCAAAGGAAGCGCTCGAGCAGATTCATTTCCACAGTTGCCCAATTTACTTTCCACGAATTTTCGGCCACCTCAGAGGGCGGCATCATCTGGAGGCACCTCCCCGGGGGGCTGGGGTATTGGCAGGACTATGGCCTCATCGAGTGCGTGGGCTCTGGAACCGGCTGCCTGAGGAAGTCGCTGGCGGAGGGAGAGAACGGCTGTTCGCTGAGGCCCGGCACCTTCTGGAGAGCGATCAAGGCATCATTTTCTGACCACATTTCACTGCTGTGATGTCACTGGCTGTGATTTAGCTATTTGCCCGTTTGGAGTCAGCCGATAGGCTGCTCCTTTGCTCCTCAGCATAAAACTGAGTTCCCCGAAAAAAAAATGCACCTTTCACTTCTTGCATATATAGATGCCCCAGTCTGCCCAACATCACATCCCTGAGTAGAGGTGCCAAAAACTGCGAGTTTCGAGTACCTACTTTTCTGAAAGGGTACTCGATGGCATACGGAGTTTGAGCTTGTTGTATTCATACGGAATAACGGATGGACGAGACGGGCACCTACGGAGCTCTGACTGCCCTGTTCTCCGCGGCAGGTGGCCTTCGGCCGCGCAACAAGGTAATATAGGCAGTCGCCCAATAGATGCGCGGCCTTGAAAACTGCCAGGTTGCCAATTTTTAACTAATATTTCTATTTTTATTATTGACTAAATGATGTTTTTCATCCTTGTTTCATCGGTTATAACAAAAATGATTTCTGAGGTGTTCGTTTGATAATAATTATACTATTAATAAATTAAATGTACTTTTTCGAAAAAAATTTCGAATTTTGAGGCCCCACTTTTCGAGGTTTTTTGACTATAAATCTGGAACACGGCCGGCCGCGCTTCGGCCGCGCAAAAATGAATCAATCTATAATAGAATCATCAATACGAGAACCATAAATAGAGTAGAAAAAGACTTTTCAAAGCCATCCGTTTCAAATGCGCGGTCAAAAGTGCCTTTCGCGCGGACGCTATTTGACAAGGGGCCAGGCCACCAAACGCTTTATTCACTCTCTCTTTGGCCTGCAGAAGCAAGCAGGAAATTTTCTTACAGCGCAAATCAAGCCCCGATAGAAGGCTGGGATGGAGGAGGAGCCTTTCTTGGCCGCCGTGGACGGGGCCCAGGCTGCCTCCGCCGTCGAACAGGAGCTACAGCAGGAACAGGCCGACGGAAACCTTTTCGCTCGCCTCTCAGCCGACTCACCTCCACCTTCTTCTCCCATCCCCCAGTCTTCCAACACTGGGCCTGAGTGCCTGGAGCAGGAGGCAGTGGAAGAAGAGGGGACGGCGGAGGAGGAAGAGCTGCCCTCACTACTCCCCAGCTCGCCTGGAGCTGAAGAAGAGGAAGAGACGGCGCAAAGGGGTGAAGATGAACGGATGGAAGAGGAGAAGGAGGAGGAGGAAGTGGAGGACGACGCGAAGGGGAAAGACAAGGAAGCGGAAAAGACGCAGCCAGCCTTGGAAACCTCAGCAGACACTTCACCGCCGGCGCCAGCGTTGGAAAATTCACGCTGTGAATCCGTGGGGGAAATAGAAGAAGAAGCAGGCGAGCAGGCAGGAGGGGAGAGTGGCGAAGTTGAACTCTCAACGCCAGGGCTCAATGAAGAAGAATGCAGGCCTGGCGAGGTAGTGGAGGTGGATGAAGAAGAGGTGGCGGAGGACGACACAGGCTCCACCGGCTTCGAAGTGGAGACTGAGGAGGGGAGTTTGCCTGCCGAGGAACAGAGCCCAGAAGAGCTGCTCTCAAACCCGGCAGCAGAAGAGCCCGCCCATCCTACAACCTCTCCAACTCACCAGGATGGAGAAGAAGCGAAAGAAGGTGACCATGAAGCAACCACCGAAGAAGTTCAACCTGAAGCTACGCCCGAAGAAGGCCAAGACGAAGCTCCGACTGAAGAACCCAGTGCAGAACACGTCCCAGAAATGTCATCGGACAAAAGGTGAATCGAAATAAGTTTCATCAATGTATGCAGTTGCAATAACAGTATGAATTAGAAAGCATTTGCAGGGATGAAAAGACAGAGAGCCCTTCAACTGGGGCGGAGGGAGTAGAAAAAGAGAGTTCCAACAGTCCCGAGATCATCATCGAGTCTGCACGGCCTGGTCACTTCACTGATACCTTTGTTCAATGAGAAAAAAACATTACTGAGTGCAGGTTTGAGCGTGGTGAGAAGGTCACTGGCAAGTAAGCCTCAAACAGTCTCTCCTTCAACCCAGCTTCAGCCAATCACTCATCGTATGGAACAACGTTCTAGGTTCGTCTTTGCTCAGTCTCAGCATTTCCTCGCCTTTGCTTCTGCTAAATCAATTTTGTGCTCAACGTTTACACCGAAAATCAAGCTTTTAAAAATTAGCAAAATGAATGTAACCATCAATGGTTTTAAAAGCCGTTGCCAAAGTCTGTAGGGGGCGACAAAGAAATGGGTAATGAATGTTTCAATGAAAGCATTACAGTTTTTCTAACGTGAAGCCGCCAATTCACCGTCATCTTTAGGTATCTTATCGGTGATAGTAAAGGAGCGTATTGACAGGTCAAGACCAGATTGGGATGCATTTCTGCGCGAATCAGACCCAGCCCATCGCATCTCTTTTACACCTCCACCTTTGGAGCTAGAAATCGGTCATACTATCCTTCTTATGTTTCCTTCCTCATTTTTTCATTGCAGATTTCATCCCAGCCAGCGGCTTCAAGTGTCCCTACTGCGGCAACGCATATCCCATGAAGAGCCTACTTGAAGTTCACCTGGAGCGCAGGTTTACCAGTTCATTGACATTTGCTTGAGCATAGCAGAAAAAAACATTTTCAGTCCTAAAACAGCATAAAAGCTAAGCGTAATGGAAGAGAAAAGAATGTGTGGATTTTGAGGGTGTATCCGATCAGCAGCCACTGCAACCTCTGCCGACTGGAGCTTCACTTCTTCAACCGATGCCGTTTCCTGGAGCATGAGAAAAAGCACGGGCGCCCATGCCTCCATTCCGTCCGAATCGGCACCTACACCCCCGTTCAGATGGAGTCTGCTCTCAATGCCTGGCTCAACTCACCGCCCTTCCTTCGTTTCAACGACCTTGAGGCTAGAACTCCACTTCTTCAACCGATGCCGTTTCCTGGAGCATGAGAAAAAGCACGGGCGCCCATGCCTCCATTCCGTCCGAATCGGCACCTACACCCCCGTTCAGATGGAGTCTGCTCTCAATGCCTGGCTCAACTCACCGCCCTTCCTTCGTTTCAACGACCTTGAGGCTAGAACTCCACTTCTTCAACCGATGCCGTTTCCTGGAGCATGAGAAAAAGCACGGGCGCCCATGCCTCCATTCCGTCCGAATCGGCACCTACACCCCCGTTCAGATGGAGTCTGCTCTCAATGCCTGGCTCAACTCACCGCCCTTCCTTCGTTTCAACGACCTTGAGGCTAGAACTCCACTTCTTCAACCGATGCCGTTTCCTGGAGCATGAGAAAAAGCACGGGCGCCCATGCCTCCATTCCGTCCGAATCGGCACCTACACCCCCGTTCAGATGGAGTCTGCTCTCAATGCCTGGCTCAACTCACCGCCCTTCCTTCGTTTCAACGACCTTGAGGCTAGAACTCCACTTCTTCAACCGATGCCGTTTCCTGGAGCATGAGAAAAAGCACGTGCGCCCATGCCTCCATTCCGTCCGAATCGGCACCTACACCCCCGTTCAGATGGAGTCCGCTCTCAATGCCTGGCTCAACTCACCGCCCTTCCTTCGTTTCAACGACCTTGAGGCTAGAACTCGACTTCTTCAACCGATGCCGTTTCCTGGAGCATGAGAAAAAGCACGGGCGCCCATGCCTCCATTCCGTCCGAATCGGCACCTACACCCCCGTTCAGATGGAGTCTGCTCTCAATGCCTGGCTCAACTCACCGCCCTTCCTTCGTTTCAACGACCTTGAGGCTAGAACTCCACTTCTTCAACCGATGCCGTTTCCTGGAGCATGAGAAAAAGCACGGGCGCCCATGCCTCCATTCCGTCCGAATCGGCACCTACACCCCCGTTCAGATGGAGTCTGCTCTCAATGCCTGGCTCAACTCACCGCCCTTCCTTCGTTTCAACGACCTTGAGGCTAGAACTCCACTTCTTCAACCGATGCCGTTTCCTGGAGCATGAGAAAAAGCACGGGCGCCCATGCCTCCATTCCGTCCGAATCGTCACCTACACCCCCGTTCAGATGGAGTCTGCTCTCAATGCCTGGCTCAACTCACCGCCCTTCCTTCGTTTCAACGACCTTGAGACTAGAACTCCACTTCTTCAACCGATGCCGTTTCCTGGAGCATGAGAAAAAGCACGGGCGCCCATGCCTCCATTCCGACCGAATCGGCACCTACACCCCCGTTCAGATGGAGTCTGCTCTCAATGCCTGGCTCAACTCACCGCCCTTCCTCCGTTTCAACGACCTTGAGGCTAGAACTCCACTTCTTCAACCGATGCCGTTTCCTGGAGCATGAGAAAAAGCACGGGCGCCCATGCCTCCATTCCGTCCGAATCGGCACCTACACCCCCGTTCAGATGGAGTCTGCTCTCAATGCCTGGCTCAACTCACCGCCCTTCCTTCGTTTCAACGACCTTGAGGCTAGAACTCCACTTGTTCAACCGATGCCGTTTCCTGGAGCATGAGAAAAAGCACGGGCGCCCATGCCTCCATTCCGTCCGAATCGGCACCTACACCCCCGTTCAGATGGAGTCTGCTCTCAATGCCTGGCTCAACTCACCGCCCTTCCTTCGTTTCAACGACCTTGAGGCTAGAACTCCACTTCTTCAACCGATGCCGTTTCCTGGAGCATGAGAAAAAGCACGGGCGCCCATGCCTCCATTCCGACCGAATCGGCACCTACACCCCCGTTCAGATGGAGTCTGCTCTCAATGCCTGGCTCAACTCACCGCCCTTCCTCCGTTTCAACGACCTTGAGGCAGGCACTCCGCTCCTTTCCCTCACCTTTCATACGCCCTTTTCATAAACGCTGCAAACGAGGACGAAGCTGTATATGACGCTGACGGAGCCTCGGCGAAATATAGTTCTTGTTAGTTCATCCTCAAGTAATGTTATTGTGCTTTGAAGGCCCTTTGGGAGTACGAATCGGGGAGAAAGGCGAGCGTTTTTGAGCTGGAGCAATCGGAAACTCCCTCCATCACTCACGCCATCCAACCTAGGCCCAGTCTAGCCCTAGACAGAACTACTCCTGTTTTGTCCTCGAACAAGGTGGCTAACTGCAATGGTGTTACAGACTAAAAGATGACAGTTTGCAGTGCAGCGAATGTCTAGAGGAGCTCAGCGGAAGGAACCAGATGCAGCGGCATTTCATCTACAGTTTGCCAGCCAACCAGAAGCAGTACATCTGTCAGGAGACCGGTCATTGCCAAGGTTTCATATAATGCCCATCTGTCCGTAGAACAAGTTTCATATAATGCCCATCTGTCAGTCCTTCCAAGTATTTCTCACTTGAATAATTGGAATGAAACATAAGTCAAAGGAGTAGAAGTAAATTGCAGCAGTGTACTTCTCCCCCTGCAGCTTCGCAGCGCACAAGCGACAGCACGCAGGGGCTGGCGTACAGGCGCCTTTCGTCTGTCCCGAGTGCGGTGTCCTCCTCACCTCAGCCGAGGAACTTCGGACCCACCAGCTACGCCACTGCTTCAAGCCCCTAGTTGCCCGCTTTGCCTTTGCCCTTCTCGCCCTCCCTCCACGGCTGCTCTGGCCTTGGCAGATTCTCAAGGCCTACCGCTGCGGCAAGTGCGGCAGCTTCTACTCCAGCAGTTCCACACTCCTCCTCCACGCCGCCTCCGCCCATGCTCTCCTCCTCTCTGCCTGTCCTACCTGCCCAGCCACTTTCAAAAGTTCAATAGACCCGTTTTTCAAAGCTTTGTTACCTGCAAGCATTAACACAGGCCTAGTTTTGAGATTGGCCTCAAACTGTTCAAATTGGCGACAAATTCAAGTGATGATTGACTGACAATAGGAAAAGTGTTAAAAATTTTCAGCGGATGAGGAGTGTGGAGAGCACAGAATTGGGTGCTCCAGCTCTGCTGGTGGAAGAGCGGAGAAAGTGCTGCAGTGTCCCTTCTGTGATCAGCAGGCCAAGCACAAGGAAGCTTTGCTGGAGCACATGCGAGCTCATATCGCTTCCCATCTAAAGCCTTTTCGGGTTCATCTCTATCTCTCCATTTTCATTCCCCATACATCTTTGTCGCACATTGATTGAAATGATGAAAGAGGTGAGTTTGAAGGTGCTGCGGTGCCCAGTGTGCGGGCGACTGATGGAGAACAAGGCAGGCCTGCTCTCCCATTTATCTCGCAGTCACGCTCTCAACTTGCGTCCAGACGAGATGGCCGAGGTCCCATTCGACATTGAAGCCGCCTCCTCCTATCAACCCCTACCCTCCACTGCCCAAGCATTCACTAAGTCCTCACTTTCCTCTCCTTCCAACTTTTAATCAATTAGGTGCACTGTGAGCAATTTGTGGAATGACAATATGATCTTGCAGGCCGAACAGTCGAAAAAGAAGCCATTTTGGGAATGCTGGGAGTGGATCTTTCTCCTCCGCTGGACCGCCAGCGAAGGCGAGCACACCAGAAGTGGAGCCAAGAAGCCAGGAACATCTGCGCTGTCCCGATTGTCCCAATATGAAACCTCTACCCAACGACTTTCTATTACGTCTTCATATCAAGGTTTCCCATTTTTCTCTCAATTTGCATCGATCGAGCATGCCGTAAACAAAGTCGAGGATTCTGGGTCATCTTCAATGCCTTGGCTAACGGGAAACGAGACTTTACCCAACGACTTTTGGCTGTGTCTCAAAATTAAATAAATGAATCTGTGAAGCAAGTTCTTTCCAATCTTTTCTCTAAAAAATCTCCTTAATAATGTGCTAAGAATAAAGTGAATATTCTTTGGCAGACCAAACATCCGGAGAAGGCTGACGCACCACTGATCGTGGACCCGAAAGACGCTGGGACTTCTGGATGTGAGATTCTCTAGACTACCCTTTTCCACCTTGCATCACTCAGCGCAGGCAGTGCAGGCAATGCACTAAGCTCTTCCAAGCAGACGCTGATGTGCCCACACTGCAAAGGCGCCTCCACCCCCCTCGACCTCCCAGCCCTCAAGCAGCACCTCATCGATAAGCACGGGGTCCCTTTCTACTATCCAATGAGCCGGACAGAAGGAGAGTGGGGAAGATTAGGTGGGGGATGCGGATGGATACATGAGGGCACGGGCTCGCCTCTTCCCACTCTCCGCCCTCACTTGTCGACACTGCGGTCTTCTCCACGCCAACGCCGCTGCCTTACAGGCTCATATCAAAGCCCAACACAAGGATGACGCTTGATTCTCTGCCATACTTTATTGATTAGGTCAAATACCACTGGTTTTTCATGTATAGTTCTCGCCTACATGTCCTTACTTTTTCTTGTTAGTATTTTTTCGGGATTTTAAAGTATGCTTTTTGGCATTCTCTGTATTTGAAGATATGCACGAAAATTTGTTTCAGCAGAAAAAAAGTCGCAATTTTTGCTGTTTTTTAAACCGTAAAGTATGAATATTCTAATAATGGTAAAACTAAAATTTCATTGCATTGCAGTTAAAATTTCTTTCCAAAGCATTCTCTTTAAAGGCCTGTTTTGCATTTTCCAATAGCCGAAACCTTTAGGAAATACGGCCCCTATCTACTAAGCTACAGTTTTCCCTAGCCTGGCAGGCCTTAGAAGGCACAGACACCGCATGAAAGAGGGCAGAGGCTGTACATGACAGACTGGTTGGCTTCGCAGTAGTCCCTGACAAACAGCACCCTCCTACACTCCTGCAGATGGAAATGAGAGGGGGGAAACTGTAGCAGAGGAAGGCGGATGCTCTTGAGCACCCGTGGATCGTTCTCTCCCCGCATGAATCGCGACCAATAGCTGCCGCAGCTCCTGAAGTGATCACGGCACTCTGTCGCTGCAATTCTTTCTTTTACCCATTTTCACTGCTAACCGCAGAAAAAGTAAAACGACAGCCCAACCCTTTTCAGCTTGTCAGCTCCACCAGCAAAAGAAAATGGAGGGAAGTGGGAAAAAGCGAACGTTGAGGGATTGAGAGGCCGATGAGAGCATCGACGCCGTGGATGACGCCGTTGGAGGCCATGATGTCCGGCTGGATGACCTGAGCATCGTTGACAAAGATTCCTCCACGACTCACCGGATCGATATTCAGCTCTCCGAAAGTCAACGATCTGAGCTGTCCTTGTTTTCACGTATGGGCTAGTAAATGGGGAAGGTGGGTTCTAAAAGGAGTGCACCGAAGCGCGGTGACACGTCCGGTGGGGATGGCCCGGCTGGGAATCTCGCTATCCAGGACGTGATTGAAGAGGATCGTTTTCAACGCCTCCACCTCACCGTCTGTCAGCCCCTCACCACGCCCCACCTGCCAGAGCATACTTCCCAGTTTTCTCGGCCAACTAGACGTTTATTGTTTTAAAAATGATGATTGAAAGAAAAGAACAGAAAAGACCTTAGCCACAATGGCGGCCTCAGGAGAGCCGAAGGGCAAGGCGTTGAAAGCAGCGTTGGTAGGCGCAAAGACCGTCAACTCACCCGGAGCCCTGGCAAGCATCGGCTGAAGGAAGTTTAGGCGGACAAAAAGATGACAGAAACTGGAAAAGAGGAGCCAGACCGACGGCTTGGACAGCAGCAAGCAGCGTTCCGAATGTCTCCTGATTCTGGACCATCAAATCCGCAATTGCTGTCAACAGACAATTTTGATTCGCATGAATTGCTGCTTATTTTTCTCAGTTGTTGCTTGGTGGGAAAGAGGATGAAGAAGAACTATTGCCGCCCATGTCCATGCCGCTGTTCATGGGCAAGGAGGCTCCGGCGATGGAGGGCGGGAGAAGGACAGCGTCGATGCGATGGATGACGCCGTTGGAGGCCATGATGTCTGGCTGGGTAACGCGGGCCTGGTTGACAAAGACGGAGCCCCCGTCTACCATCGCAGTCACATCCTGCCCCTCCACTGTCCTGATGGCCGGATGGGGGAGGAGTGATTGTGTTGGCTGGATGGGCGAGGAGTGGGGGCAACTGAGCAGTGATGCTGCCGGCTTTGATGATGTCGGAGGCGACGACTTTGCCGGAGAGGACGTGATAGAGCAAAACGCTCTTCAGAGCCTCCACCTCTCCGCTGTTAAGTCTTTGCCCGGCTCCAACCTCAACCCACAGCGGATGAGGGAGGAGTGATGGACTGATGGACGGATGAGGGAGGAGTGATTGTGTTGGCTGGATGGGCGAGGAGTGGGGGCAACTGAGCAGTGATGCTGCCGGCTTTGATGATGTCGGAGGCGACGACTTTGCCGGAGAGGACGTGATAGAGCAAAACGCTCTTCAGAGCCTCCACCTCTCCGCTGTTAAGTCTTTGCCCGGCTCCAACCTCAACCCACAGCGGATGAGGGAGGAGTGATGGACTGATGGACGGATGAGGGAGGAGTGATTGTGTTGGCTGGATGGGCGAGGAGTGGGGGCAACTGAGCAGTGATGCTGCCGGCTTTGATGATGTCGGAGGCGACGACTTTGCCGGAGAGGACGTGATAGAGCAAAACGCTCTTCAGAGCCTCCACCTCTCCGCTGTTAAGTCTTTGCCCGGCTCCAACCTCAACCCACAGCGGATGAGGGAGGAGTGATGGACTGATGGACGGATGAGGGAGGAGTGATTGTGTTGGCTGGATGGGCGAGGAGTGGGGGCAACTGAGCAGTGATGCTGCCGGCTTTGATGATGTCGGAGGCGACGACTTTGCCGGAGAGGACGTGATAGAGCAAAACGCTCTTCAGAGCCTCCACCTCTCCGCTGTTAAGTCTTTGCCCGGCTCCAACCTCAACCCACAGCGGATGAGGGAGGAGTGATGGACTGATGGACGGATGAGGGAGGAGTGATTGTGTTGGCTGGATGGGCGAGGAGTGGGGGCAACTGAGCAGTGATGCTGCCGGCTTTGATGATGTCGGAGGCGACGACTTTGCCGGAGAGGACGTGATAGAGCAAAACGCTCTTCAGAGCCTCCACCTCTCCGCTGTTAAGTCTTTGCCCGGCTCCAACCTCAACCCACAGCGGATGAGGGAGGAGTGATGGACTGATGGACGGATGAGGGAGGAGTGATTGTGTTGGCTGGATGGGCGAGGAGTGGGGGCAACTGAGCAGTGATGCTGCCGGCTTTGATGATGTCGGAGGCGACGACTTTGCCGGAGAGGACGTGATAGAGCAAAACGCTCTTCAGAGCCTCCACCTCTCCGCTGTTAAGTCTTTGCCCGGCTCCAACCTCAACCCACAGCGGATGAGGGAGGAGTGATGGACTGATGGACGGATGAGGGAGGAGTGATTGTGTTGGCTGGATGGGCGAGGAGTGGGGGCAACTGAGCAGTGATGCTGCCGGCTTTGATGATGTCGGAGGCGACGACTTTGCCGGAGAGGACGTGATAGAGCAAAACGCTCTTCAGAGCCTCCACCTCTCCGCTGTTAAGTCTTTGCCCGGCTCCAACCTCAACCCACAGCGGATGAGGGAGGAGTGATGGACTGATGGACGGATGAGGGAGGAGTGATTGTGTTGGCTGGATGGGCGAGGAGTGGGGGCAACTGAGCAGTGATGCTGCCGGCTTTGATGATGTCGGAGGCGACGACTTTGCCGGAGAGGACGTGATAGAGCAAAACGCTCTTCAGAGCCTCCACCTCTCCGCTGTTAAGTCTTTGCCCGGCTCCAACCTCAACCCACAGCGGATGAGGGAGGAGTGATGGACTGATGGACGGATGAGGGAGGAGTGATTGTGTTGGCTGGATGGGCGAGGAGTGGGGGCAACTGAGCAGTGATGCTGCCGGCTTTGATGATGTCGGAGGCGACGACTTTGCCGGAGAGGACGTGATAGAGCAAAACGCTCTTCAGAGCCTCCACCTCTCCGCTGTTAAGTCTTTGCCCGGCTCCAACCTCAACCCACAGCGGATGAGGGAGGAGTGATGGACTGATGGACGGATGAGGGAGGAGTGATTGTGTTGGCTGGATGGGCGAGGAGTGGGGGCAACTGAGCAGTGATGCTGCCGGCTTTGATGATGTCGGAGGCGACGACTTTGCCGGAGAGGACGTGATAGAGCAAAACGCTCTTCAGAGCCTCCACCTCTCCGCTGTTAAGTCTTTGCCCGGCTCCAACCTCAACCCACAGCGGATGAGGGAGGAGTGATGGACTGATGGACGGATGAGGGAGGAGTGATTGTGTTGGCTGGATGGGCGAGGAGTGGGGGCAACTGAGCAGTGATGCTGCCGGCTTTGATGATGTCGGAGGCGACGACTTTGCCGGAGAGGACGTGATAGAGCAAAACGCTCTTCAGAGCCTCCACCTCTCCGCTGTTAAGTCTTTGCCCGGCTCCAACCTCAACCCACAGCGGATGAGGGAGGAGTGATGGACTGATGGACGGATGAGGGAGGAGTGATTGTGTTGGCTGGATGGGCGAGGAGTGGGGGCAACTGAGCAGTGATGCTGCCGGCTTTGATGATGTCGGAGGCGACGACTTTGCCGGAGAGGACGTGATAGAGCAAAACGCTCTTCAGAGCCTCCACCTCTCCGCTGTTAAGTCTTTGCCCGGCTCCAACCTCAACCCACAGCGGATGAGGGAGGAGTGATGGACTGATGGACGGATGAGGGAGGAGTGATTGTGTTGGCTGGATGGGCGAGGAGTGGGGGCAACTGAGCAGTGATGCTGCCGGCTTTGATGATGTCGGAGGCGACGACTTTGCCGGAGAGGACGTGATAGAGCAAAACGCTCTTCAGAGCCTCCACCTCTCCGCTGTTAAGTCTTTGCCCGGCTCCAACCTCAACCCACAGCGGATGAGGGAGGAGTGATGGACTGATGGACGGATGAGGGAGGAGTGATTGTGTTGGCTGGATGGGCGAGGAGTGGGGGCAACTGAGCAGTGATGCTGCCGGCTTTGATGATGTCGGAGGCGACGACTTTGCCGGAGAGGACGTGATAGAGCAAAACGCTCTTCAGAGCCTCCACCTCTCCGCTGTTAAGTCTTTGCCCGGCTCCAACCTCAACCCACAGCGGATGAGGGAGGAGTGATGGACTGATGGACGGATGAGGGAGGAGTGATTGTGTTGGCTGGATGGGCGAGGAGTGGGGGCAACTGAGCAGTGATGCTGCCGGCTTTGATGATGTCGGAGGCGACGACTTTGCCGGAGAGGACGTGATAGAGCAAAACGCTCTTCAGAGCCTCCACCTCTCCGCTGTTAAGTCTTTGCCCGGCTCCAACCTCAACCCACAGCGGATGAGGGAGGAGTGATGGACTGATGGACGGATGAGGGAGGAGTGATTGTGTTGGCTGGATGGGCGAGGAGTGGGGGCAACTGAGCAGTGATGCTGCCGGCTTTGATGATGTCGGAGGCGACGACTTTGCCGGAGAGGACGTGATAGAGCAAAACGCTCTTCAGAGCCTCCACCTCTCCGCTGTTAAGTCTTTGCCCGGCTCCAACCTCAACCCACAGCAACCTCATCCATTCACTCATCGCCTCAAAGCTCCATTTATGAAAGATTGCAAATAGGAAATGGGAAAAAGAAACCTTGGCGACGATATCTTTGACGGGTCCTGGAGGGACCTTGGCAAAGGCCGCATCATCCGGCGCAAAGACAGTGAAGGGACCTGGGCTTCTGCAATCTGCCGCCTATTCCCCTCTTCAAGACGGAGGGATGGAGACTCACGCAAGAGTCTCCACCAGCCCAGCAGCTTGCACGGCGGCAAGAAGGGTACCAAAGGAATCCTTGTTTGCCACCACCACCTCCACGATGTCTGCAACTCTCACTCACAGCCTTTACTTTCTCATCCTCACACTTCAGACAGACTTACTCTTCATTCGTGCCATGCTCAGACCCAGCAAAGAGGTGAGAAGTAGCAGCTGCATTCTGGCCTGCCTGCAAAATAATGAATTTGCTGTAGCAGGGTCTGTATTTATATGGAGGAGGCACTATGAATTAGATTTGGGGGGCTAAAGGGGGCAAGGGCAGGGGACTGGGTGCTGTTTGGCGGAGGACCCAGAGGTGGAGCCAAGAGGCAACCGGTCTGCCTGACTCATTGCCTGAAAGCAAGGCAGTCCCCAGATCTGGGCTTTTGCTGCTCAACATTGCCCTGAGAAGGAGGCGGGTGCGAGGAAAGTTTTTGTGGCCATTTTTGTTGTAAAAGTGGCCTGATGTGTTGGAGCAGCAATTAGTGGTGCTGTTACCTGCACGGTTCTGTGAACTGAGTGCGTTCTGTGATGCCATCAACGAGTATGCCTGAACCAGCAGCAAGATGAGCAAATTTGGATAAAAAGGGGCTCAAAAATAAGAACATCTTGTATCCTTATCAAGAGTTGCTAGCTTCATCTCTTAAAATAGACTAAAATATATTGTTATTTTTTCATGTGTAAGAATGGAAAAGCAATAAATTACCGTGGCAAGGTATTGCATCATATCATGTATGGTTTGTCGAAAATCTGAGTGCCGCTAAGCTCTCGAGAAATGGAGTTATGAAGCTCTGGAAAGAGCTTCATAACTCATGGAAAGAAGGCTCATTCTATGCATTCCAACCCTTGCGCTG
Source organism: Ptycholaimellus sp. GST1_10 (assembly GCA_030248095.1). Taxonomy (NCBI): domain Eukaryota; kingdom Metazoa; phylum Nematoda; class Chromadorea; order Chromadorida; family Chromadoridae; genus Ptycholaimellus; species Ptycholaimellus sp. GST1_10. The sequence goes on along the minus strand of JASANA010001852.1, from coordinate 6,890 downwards.
ATGGCTTAAATACACTCATTTTCCTAAAGACTCAGTCAGTCTGCAAAACTGAAGCAACAATGAAGGTTCAGTGTCTGCTGATGCTTACAGTCCTTCTGGCCGCTTGCGTGGCGACTCCTGTCAAAGAAGCAGCCAAGGTTCCCATTGCTCAGCCCAGCTTGTTCCTGGCCTCCAGGCTCTGTGCAGGCAGGAGCGGCGACGTCGGCGGAGAAGGCGAAACGGGACATGCTACTCCTTCGTGCAGGTCTATTTGAGATGTGAGGTGGAGAGCTGGGAGGACGGAAAGAGGCGTTTTGAGAGAGCTTGCTAAATGGAGGCGGAGGAGGATGGCAGTGGGGGGATCAACCGGCTGCCGTCCTACGCTTTTGATTCATACCCTTCTCCTAGCTTCACTTCACCAGCCACTACATTTGAAACCTGCAACTCTAAGACTCTATAGACTCTCAACCCTATAGACTCTAATAAACATAACAGTTTCGGATAAAAGAGCCGCTGCAAGGTGTAGTCAAACTTCCAAGAGTTCGCAAAAAAGTAGGCGACCAGCAAGTCGAAAAGTGTTCACCAATCAATCGCTCAACGTTGTTTAATTGATGGGAAATGGGTGTTTGACAATCTGACAATCTTATAAGCCGTGCATCTTTTGCAGCAATTACATCTCAGTTAGAACGACGATTGACTCGTTTTTTTAAGCAATACCCGTTCAACCAAATCATGGACATGAGAGAAACCGAAATACACATTTTTGTCGAGCTCACAGTTGAAGACAGGAAAACGAAAGACTGAAGGAGGGTAACAAAAAAGCGGGTCTAGTTATGCGTTTTTAGAGAAGTCTCAAAGGCTTGTAGTTGAGCCCAGAAGCCGGGGTTGGGTTGAATGATGGTACGCTTGGCCTTCACTGCCTCATAGGCACTCTGCAGGCTCAGCTTCTCGTACTTCATCAGATATCCTATGCACAAGCTCGAACTTCTGCTCACCTGCAACAGCCCTTTCTATCACTTTCCAATCCCGGCCCAAATAATGCCTAGTGAAAAATCTGGCCCAATCTACAGCTACGCAAAATTATTTTTTCAAATTTGGAAATATATTGTGCAAAAATTTATTCAATTTTGTTAGCTAAGAGAATTGAGGAAAAAAACCCCAGCGATGCAATGAACGAGCGTGCGGCCGCCTTTGGAGGCAATCTCGGCAATCTTGTCCGCAACTTGGTGGAAGTAGGGTGCCAGATTGGCCGATGGGGAATCCAGCACTGGAACCTTCACGTACTCCACGCCTTCCCATGCCTCAAAACACAAACCCTGCTCATCTCTAAATTTCATGCAAACATGCTAGCCTGGTTGGAGTCTATTCTCTTTCCTAGAAATTTTTCTTAAAAACTAATGAAATAGAAAATAGAATTTCGGCTTTCTCTCCCTCGACCATCTCGACTCATAAATGAATAGCAGGTAACCAACCTCAGCCGGGTCATCCACAGTGGCGTTGACGACACAGGTGATTCCATTTTGGTTCAGCGCCCCTTGGCTCAGGGCAAAGTAGCCGCAGATGTAGAGGTGATCCCTCACTCGACTCACTCGCATGAAGTCTCCCATCCCTGTCACGTAGTCCAAGCGCATGTGTCGCATTGCTCAGTCAGAAAAAGGCCCAGCCAACTTTGCACACTGCCATAAGCACTAGGTTTTGACAGTTATATTATTTTTATTGATTTTGAATTAGTCTTAAAAGTCAACCATTCGGATAGAAGCGAATGTGATCACGAAGGACCTGCCAAATTCGCCTGCTACTTCCCCCGATGCGGGCTAGACAAGATGGAAAAGCCATGCTGGCTGATGAGCATGTTTCGACAGTGTGCAAAGTTTGATGCTCTGAGCACACACACACGTTGCCTACACTCAGCCCTGGCTGAATGCCTATCTTAACTCTAAATGCTCCTCTGTTTACTGGAAGGTTCTTAGAACAGATTCTGTTTACTTTGCCCTCAACCGTCCCAGATTGGATTTAAAATGGGGCAAAAGATAAAAAGATGAAAAGGAATCGCTAAAAGGATTATAATGCCTGGCACTGGTGCCAGTCTCGTGCGTCATGAATTCGTGAAAAGCGCTCAAAGTTCACTTGACTGGCTGACCCTGATAAAGACCGTAGCTCATTCTGTGTCAGAAACCGCGCGCGCGCCAAATGCCTCCACATGCCCTCATCGATGCCAAAACAATTCTTTGATCTCTATTCAAGGATCGCAGACATTTTCTCCTTTTCTCCACTTTGAGCTGAGCATTAATCTGCTTTTTCTGTTGCAGAAGATCAAAAGCAGCCGATAAAGTATCAATGGAGAACGAGGCGGGCGGAACAAAGCGACGCAGCAGCATTTCAGAGCGAAAATTGGCCGCCTTGCGAGCCCTCAACCGATCCGCCCAACCTCCCAAGCTTCAAAAAGGTCTCCATCTACACCAATTCACTGATGTTTTTTGGACAGATTCTCAAACCGAATTCTATTGCGTAGTATAAAGATGCGGTTTGGAGATGGAGGCGAAATTGTGCTTGGGGAAGAGGAGGATTTCCTGGCCAGTCTCAAGAAGGCCAAACCACCCACCGCCGACAAATCCAGCCTTCCACCGCCTTCCGACCAAATCACTGAAGTCGGGTTAATAACTGATTTTCGTTGGCAGCCCACATTCTCCAAACTGACACGAAAAATTACTGCATTCAATAAAGAGGGCATTGCATATTTGTAGGGTGATAACGATGGAAAAAGACAAGGAAGGCAATGAATGCCTCAAGCGCAAGGTCATTCAGTACAAGCAGGAAACTCCTTCTCTAGCCTCTTCCCAGCCAGGTTTTTGCTTTTTCCTATCAGCACCCGACATGAGTCACCTGCAAACATGACATTAGCTCAGCATCCCGTTTTTATTGTGATTGAAAGTTGTCTACATGGTCAACGAAAAGCAGCTGCTTTCATGCCCAGTTGGGCCTATTCGTCATAGCCGTATTGAGTTGAAAATATGTACGTGAATGGTGCGGTAATTAGCCTGGCCGAAATGAGATGTAAAATTGGGCTAAAACTAAGGTGTGCTCAAACAAGTTCCTGATGTTATCCATCAAGAGGCAGAAGGGAAGGAGGAGGATGTGTGGCTTGTAGGCGGTGAAGGGCGGGGTTGGCTGAGCATTCGAGCCCAACTGAGCGCCAAGCTGAAAGCCAAGGCGCGCCAGAAGCAGCTGGAGCGATACCAACGCTACCAGGAGGAGCGGGTCACTCTTCCATCATTCCTACTCACTCTTCCATCACTCCTTCATCACCCTATCCTCCTCATCCCTCCATCAGTAGAGGCTTGAGGCTGGCAACGGAGAAGAGTCGGAGGAGGATGAGAGGGAGAAGAAGCCGGCGGAGAGCAGCGATGAGGACTTCGATCCTGAGGCCCGTGCCTCCGATCAAGACTCTGAACACGTAAGCTATATCATCATCTCCTGCCTCACTCTTATTCAGCATCTCCTAGGTTCGCTCTCTGACGTAGCCGAAGTCTGTAGCCTGAAATTGTGCCCCCTCATAATTGTGCCCAATCACTGAAGCAACAAATCTGCAGAGCGGATCTGATGAGGACGAGGAGGAGGAGGACAGCGGAGAGGAAGACGCTGCTGAGGATGGGAAAGGTAGGGAAGAGGAGGTTGCCTCACGCCTGTTGGAGCGAAGCCCAGCCAATAGCACGGGTGCTTTTATCAACCCTCCTCCTTCCTTGCATTCAATCCGCTGAAAGCCACAGCAGAGGCGAGGAGGGTGGAGGAGGAGCGAGCCACGCCAACGCTGCAAAGTCCAGAGGCAGACTCCCTCTCCCTCCACTTATCTCCTGTCCCCTCTCTGTCCCAAGTTCACACTTCCTTACCCTTCATTGCTTCTGCTCATAACTATCCAAGTTTATGTTTAACGTATCCAAATAGAACTCATTCTCGAATGTGTGACACTGCTCGCTGAGTGGAGGCGAATAATATACTACGAATCAACGTTTGCAGATTGACGAGCTTACCCAACCTTTACCACTCAAATCCACAATGGGTATTTATTTTCCAGCATTAGCTACATAAGACACGGTTAGAAAGACTTGCCAGGTACAGCAGACCTTGGCCCCAGCGAAATTGGAAGCCAGCTTCTCCAACTCTGCTCCGGCGCATTCCCACCGACGTACAATCCCTTTTACATTCTCATTTACTTCAAGCTTTATTTATTACACGCTAGAACCACCTACTTAAAAGAGCAAATCTTAGAATTCACGCTTGATGATCTAGATCAATGCAATGGTGCTCTAATCTATTATACTTCTGAGCTGATAAGCGTTGATAGGGGGTAATGAAGCTGGGTCTTGTTTTCAGACAGGCGGAGGCTGGCTCTACATCTCAGCGGGCAGCGTAAGGCGATGGCTTGGCAGTGATGGAATGAATGGGAGTATGATGGCAGGTCGGCGCTAAGCGAAGGAACGGTGGACGTCCGCTTCCTGGCCCAGGACAATCCATCCATCTGCACCCAGACTCAGAAGCTTCTAGGTGGCTAGACCTCCTTCTGGAAGGCATAGTCAGACAGCTCTAATCAATTAGCTTTTAGAGAGTCAGCCAGTGACGGGCAACGAGAGCAAAGAGGCGGAAGCAGGTGGTGAAGCAGCTTGCTATTGACTTCTAGGCGAAAGGCGAAGTATTTTAGACGATGACAGCGATGTGGAAGAACTGGCTGGGGCTAAATCCAGACGGATTCTGGACTCTGATGAAGAGGCTGAACCAGGCGAAGCTTCAGGTCGTATGCAGACACAATACAAGTGCGTTTCAAAAACTACCTTCTTTGCAGAGGATGAAACGAAAGAGGAGGAAGAAGAGGAGGAGGACGAAGAGGAGGAGAACGAAGAGGAGGAGGAAGACATAAATGATGATGATGGGGATGAGGAGGAAGAAGAGGATGAGGAGGTGCGCATCGTTCGCCAGCTCCGAGAAGCAGAAGCCTCCGACCAGCCTGGCAAGCTTTGGAACAAAAAAGGGTCCCACTTTCACTCACCTACACCATCAATATGTGAGTCTTATGAATTATCGTGAAATATGTTCAGCAATTGAAGGAAACTGCGATCAGAGTTTGTGGAGGCGGAGGCAGAGCTGTCGGGCTCAGAGGATGAGGAGGAGGACGAGGATGAGCGGGGTCTGGACGAGTTGGAGATGGAGGAGGGTGATCTGGACGATCTACCGGACGAACATCGCCTACGAGCCCAACTGGTATCCTTTTCTAGAGGCCGCAAAATGTCAGAGGCGGCACAAAGACGGGCTGTAAGAAAGGATGAATGAAGCTTAAATCAGATGGAGGTGGAGTAGGGTAATATTGAGACCTGACAACCTAGTCCCCTTTTCTGGAGACTGGACCAGGCATTTCCTGACCACTTTCTATTCTTTTTGGTTTCATTGGATGGGCTAGAGATGGGGCATTTGAAGGCGAAGATCCATCAAAAGCGAGCACTGGCGGACGATGAAGCGGAGCTGGCCGAGCTGCGAGACGCACTGATCCAAGACGAGGACGAGGAGGCCTCCTCTGCCCGCAGACGCCGATTTCGCTGGGCACTCGGCGGTTCTTATTATACACGCTTTTCCTGATCGCTTTCCCGAGACACCTCCTCATGGCAGAAGTGGAGGGCGGGGAGCTGGAGGCTCGGGCGGAGTCGGGGGATGAAGCGGCGGGGGCTGAGGAGGATGAGGTGGAGGAGTGGTCTCCGACCAAGATCAAGTTCCTCAGTTGGCGCGGCTCTGTGGTTACCCATTCTTATCTGTCTCTATGAAAAACATAATCGATCAGAATTCGACGACAAGCTTCACAGACCGAAAAAGCTTGAAAATTTTGCTTAAAAATAATTGGCTCATAGGATAAAACATCACTATTTTGGTCTGAGTGTCTAAGACGATTTCTTTGCTGCAATCGACCACGCTGACTTATCCTCGATTAAGAACCACACCATGATTAAGAACATTATAAAATAGCCGAGTTTCCCAAAGTTTTTCTGCTGCTTCCATACAGGCAAAAAAGAAAAGAATGTTTGGAGGATGAGACGGAGCTTAGCGAAAGTCAGGAGCCATTGGGCGAGAACAGCGCCTTTTTTACTGGCCGCATCGCCATCAAACGAGCCTCTGTGGACTCCGCCAGTCTGACGCCGAACCTCAGCCGCTCCCGCCTCGACTTCCAAAGTCTTATGGCCAGCCAGGGCCCAGGACCATTCGATGTTTCGGTTGCTTTTCTTTTGCTTTTTGTAGATTTTTGTTTAGTTATCTGGCCGACCAAAATTCAAATCATCCTTTTTTAAAGCAGACAAATCAAAGCGAAAACATATTTTCATTAATTTTGATTTTGAAAATTTTTCAAATATAGGACAACTTCAAAAAAGCAGCAAAAATTTGGAAAAATCGAAATTTCTACATCAAATTTTTTAAAAGTATTTCCCACGATATAACATAAAGCCGAAAATTGAGAGTGCAATTTGTGTATTAAAACCTAAAAATAGTCCTGATTCATTAAGAGGCGTCGATTTTATGGACAAACGTCAAGAACTGAACTTCTTTAATAAATTTTGATAGCCATTATCAAAAATTTTTTCAACACAACATTGAAAAACTATTTGTAAATAATCATGTCAATTGAAAAAACTGCAGACGAGTGCGCAGCCAAAAGTGCGAAGGGATTCCCTTCTGGGCAAGGTGAAATCGGGAGCATTGGCTGATGTCGCGCGTGCCTCCGCCCACGGTCCCCTTTTTTCTACGTCCTTTCCTTTCTTGCAACATCGACGAGAAAGTAGGCCTTTCAGAAGATAGGATTAAGTTATTATTTGATCCAGTAGAGGAGAAGCCGCCTGCTCCAAGCGGAAAGGTGGAAATGAGAAAGGAAAGGTGCA